>VBVR01003747.1:0-16446 GCA_011638315.1 Tetramorium parvispinum
CTTATAATAAGAATATTTGATCACGCCTACAAGATTTTTCTGATTCGTCCGTTTTTAATCAATATTTGTTTTCAGTGTACGTAATTACAATTAATATATATGATTGTAGTAAGACTGTCGTCAGTTTTTCTACGTATTTACCAAATTAAACATATTTTTTCAGACTTATGAATGCCATATAATATACTTTCTAGCGCTTTCACTGCCACCGATGCGGTTCCTCGGTCAAAAAAGTACGCCGGGCCCCAAACTGCATTCGTGCGTGTAATGCATACGGCGGCCGTAACGGATTGAAGAAACGAGTCGCGCGTGTAGGTAAAGACTGTTCGATGTTGTACAATGTTGTTTACGATGCGGAAATCGGCGCTGACATAATTGCGAGTTAACGGTTTAAAGTGCATCATGGGGTACAGGCGTGCGGCCAAGCAAGACTAAGGTGTGCAAGGTGAACGAATCATGCTCGATCGCCGATGACGATGATGATGGCGGTGATGACGGTGATGGCGTGTGTCTGTATGCGTGGACGCACGTGGACGGACGAGGGGGGGGGGGATAAATCGACAGCGTTGGAAAATGTCAAAGTGTTATGTATTACACGTGGACATGGAAAAATTCCTCTGCCTGCGGTCACTTGGAACACCTCGATGTTCACGTAAGGCGATGCTGATCGCGCTGATATTCCGACGGATTCAGTCTCACTCGATGTCTATTTAGTAGGATTCTAATTTCTGGATTCTTCTCAGATTCTGGTACAGGAACTAATGAACGACGCGGATGCATCGCGCCGTTAATGAATCTCGATAATACCTATTCATGCGTGTTCTTATTCAATTACCGTGAAACATGTAGGGATCAAATAGATGCTAATAATTGTGTCGCGTGTTGGGTTAATAGAACGTTCATTTATCGATGATTAATTGTTAATGTCACACATTAAATATCAATTATATTAACAGTTATCCACATCATAAAGATATCGTACACCTCAATATAATAACGTTATCTTTTTATGAGAAAAAAATAACATGCATCCAAAAGTGCAACGCATATTAATGTCGGAGCAATGGGAATTTATTGTTAAAAATCTTAGGGACTCGCTAAAATTCTCAAAGGTCTTTTCAATCCTTGGCAAATGCCTCTTTCTCACTGCCTACCTTCGCCGCCAATGTTTCCAGAGGAGGAACTTGGAGACATTCTTTTTCGCAACCGGGTTCACCGTGTAGGTGCCGCTCTCGATTTTTAAGGGCATCCTTAGCCGCGAACGCGTCACTGCGGATTGCGCCCGAGGCGCGTTGACGACGTGCGCTCGCCGCGAGCCGATATATCGATCGTAAGATGATCTGCGAATGTCAAAGGGGATGATATTGCACGCGCATCACTCTCGCTTCGTATTTCAAGTGGCGATAAGCGTCGTTAAAATGCGACTCCCAAGCGTTATTGTGTCTGCGCGTGTTACTACTCGAGCTTCTCTTTCTAATTCAATGACATCAACTAGGAATTAGAGAAATTAAAATTTCCTTCGCAATTGTATAAATTATTACCAATGTCTTTATTGTCAATATCGTGCGTTCATAGGCACGTCATCTCGATTCATCTCGGCTGAGGTATCTCGTAAATAGGGAAAATATATCCCGTAGCGCTGTTTCCACCAATTTATTTATTTTAATCGCGAGATAAAAGGAAAAGTCGAGTGGAGCCAAATCGCATGGGCGATCGTGATTTCTCTCTTTTTTTGCGTTGCCTTTTCTCACCGCGTGGCACTCGCGAGCACGTTTCTAGGATGACTAGTTGCCGAAGACTGGCATTCCCAATCTCGCCTCAGCCGCTGAGACTCTTTCGCTTTCTCTCTCGCGGCGCATCCTCCTTTACCTTCTCCCTCGCACCTTCGCCACGAATCCCCCGCCATTCCAGCGCCGGTCTCTTTATCTTTCCCCGAGTCGAGGGTATATTTTTGGAACGCTCAAAAAACCACGATGGCATACGGCGCCGCGTCTCTCCCCGCGTCCTGTCCCTCCATCTATTCCTGCTTTCTCTCTCTTTGCGCGGGCATTAACGCGTGAACGAAACGTGGAAGGGCATACGAATTTAAAGGGGACCGCGAGCACGCGTACACGTGCTTGGCACGCGCGCGCGCGCGCCATCAAGAGAAACCAAAAGCCGGTTGCATCCACGTAACCCGCGAGAAATCTTCGCATCTTATTCCCTCGAGTTTTCTGAAACTTGATTATTGAGACACCACAACGAAATACAACACGTTTCCTTTGCTCGTGTAGATATTTGAAAGTCAGAATTTATCTCGCGGATTTCTAGTTGTTCAACGTGAAATCGAAGATTAATCAGAGATGAAAATTATTTCTCTTTCTTGTTAAAATACTGTATGATATCACGCACGCGACAAAACAGATCTAAACACTACCAAGGACTGACGATGTAAGTGGATTCTTAACGATCGAAGTAATGCGTCGTCGCGTAAACGAGCTTGAGCAGCTTCGATTTTACATGCGGGTAAGCGGATAAGTGCCGTGTAAGTCGCTAGCGAGGGCTAATAACTCCTTTTGGTTTCTGTCATCATGGTCTTTTACGGATCGTTAATCCGTAAGCGCTTTTACGGCCTGCATAATAGTTTCTCCTTCTTCGCGGCGTCGCGGGGTCTGTTTTCGAACTCGACCCACGTAACAAAACATGCATCGTATAAAAGACTGCGTATAAAAGATTATTACGTTTTGTTTGTATTTTCAATAACTCAACGTAACTCATCCGTCTTTGAGACAGGAATTCCCGCGAAAAATGATGGCCTTTCTGCGAAAAGTTTCCAAGGAACGTGCAAACTAAGTCTATAATAAGAATTGAAATTTATGGATGCCAAACTCTCTGAAACTTCAACAAAGAGTCTTCATCTAGCAATGAATTATGCTCAACAAGTCTGACTTGGAGACATGCGCAATGAAATTGGAATTTATGCTGGTTGCACAACAATTTATCCACTATGATGAAAGTTGTTCTTAAACTGTTCTCGAATCTATAGTTTACTTTGCAATGAAAGAATTAAATAGATTCTTTCGATAGAAAGAAGACGGAAGTAAGATGGAAAACATATTTCATCTCCTCTCCCCTTTGCACCACCTCGACGAAATATCATCGTCACAGAGAGCAACGAACGTCCGCATGGCGGAAATCTCCCGTCTTCCGGATAATTCACGCAAGGGTTTTCCCTATTCTATTTCAGTGCAGGCGGCTCTCGGTAAGATTTACGAGTTCGGCAATTAAAACCGACAGAGAGACGGGATAGCCGTCGAAGGGATTGGCGATTCATGACTTTTCGGTTCGTTTGCGCCGGCACAAGAGTGTCCCGAGATGTCAGCGACTTCTCGCGCGTTAACGACCCGGAGACCTCGTCGAACTCGGTATTCCTCGTTCAAGGGACCACCATAATTCCAGCGGACCTCTCAGCCGGGATCGTCGCGAACAAATGATGTCTGATCACGAAGATCGCGCCGAGTAGAAAAGAAAGAAAGAGAGAGCGAGTTGGGGTCATCATGCTCTCGCTGAGGATTTATGCGGAGCATTAACCCGAAATGCAGGTTTCGGCTGAATCTGAAGTTCTGCGCTATCGAATGAGAGAGTTCCTCGACCTGTACACTTCGGACCCTTTTCCTTCTCATTGTATGATACTCGTCACGACACTCGCCAAACGACCCTCGGTCACGAAGAGCGCGAGACGTCGATGGGAACGAAAAAGTAAGCAATGATTTACGTTAATCGGTAAGAATTCATTTGCGAATTAGCATTCGTGAAACTTTCCGATATTGGAACAGTCAATCACATAAATATCATAAATCAGTCAATCTCATAAATATCAACAATATCATAAAATTGTATATTGTAAGCAAAATATCCTAAAATATCTGACAATGATCAATGATAGAATCATAATTTGCTTCATAAGAATTAAAGTAAAATATCGTTGGCGCAACAATATTTCTCGCGAGTTCCAACAGTTCCAACTATAAAATTCGCGAAAAAGTACAGTGTGGACATAAATAAGGTCTAAAGGTTGAAAGCATGAGTAGCGCGAAACAAGAGCTGCCGTCTGGGAATGCCGAGAGCGCTATGAATTCAAGTGCGATATAGTGGTAGCATCGCGACTCGGAGACTCCACATAAACGAGTCTAATGAAGAATTTCACGCGTGGTATTTCAAAAAACTAAATTACATATCTTATATATTACTTATATATTACTAACAACACCCTAACAGTTAATATAATGCGTTAAAAATACGAATAAAAATATTATGCATCTGGATTTTATCTCGAGATGGCGAGTCAATAGCTCGTGCATCAAGTCGATTACGATTTGATGCTCAACGAGATACGTGAAATACAATTGTGCTGTTATTTGAATGAAATCGTGCGAGAGAGAGAGAGAGAGAGAGAGAATGAGATACGCTGCACAAAGAAGTGCGTGTATGTACAATATTTTCTCGCGTGCGTGCCTTTCGCAAGAGGCTTTAAAATATCTCGCGTGTCAATACATCCGTCTCTTTCAAATGCACCTGCCTCTGCGTGAAGGCTTGACTCTGCATGTTTCGCGTATTTATTTTCTCCTTTCTTTCCATTATTTATATCTACCATCAAAACGAACAATTATACACAGCCAGGGGACAGAGAAAGATTAGATCGCTAGCGATCAAAGCGTCGCGTCGAAGAGAATGTAAATGTCATTCGTAATCGGGCAACACTAATTAATCCGACGATTTCTATACACGATCAGCGATTGAAGGCAGCGTGCAGCAAGTGGCTCTTTTGCGTTTGTCACGCGTGACCTGAATGCAAAGTGCCGTTTGTTCTCATGATTTCTCATTTCATCATCGGAGTACATTGACACGAGATTTTCTGTACTTAATGCGAGAATAAATGTTTACCGTCTAGACTGGGTTCACTTCGAGAAAAATAAAATGAAATAAAAATTAAGATGCACATCGATTACACTTGATTTACTGCACTCATGAAATTAGAATCTCTAGAAAGATATATGACAGATTAAAATACTAATTTACATTGTCGTTATCGTACGCGGAAATGATAAGCTTTAATAGTCTCTAAATTCTATAATTCTAAAATTATATGTCATAAGTTCTATCTTTCAATATGTACGCCAGTCGACTGTTTATGAAAATTTATTGGACACTCAGATCGAACATATCGATGAAAATAAAATCTTATCTAGACATTGCGGTTGATAGCTTGCGAGATATATTGAATTACGAAATGAACGGTAAATTGTAGGAAGACTGGCTTAAAATAGAGAGCCACTGTCGCAGCTAGACGGTTCAAATACCGGTATTAGAACCGTTTTCCGGTTTGCCATCCAACATGCAACAGAGAAAACAGACGCGCGCACGAACGAGTTAACAGGCACGAGATTCATCGACGCGGGAGACGAGTAAAAATTCGAAATCGATAATTGACTATACATTTTTATGTACTTTCTGAATATGTTACATATTAATTTTAATATTGAAAGTCGCGTGTTTATTCTACCAGACATATTTTGCGCAAGATTGTATTCCCCGACGAGATCGCTGCAGTTTCGTGACTCCCAACAAGGAGTTCCTCTTCACTTTCTGAAAATCATCGGACGAGCGTCGCCGGTATTCAGGGGTAAGTGACACCGGCTGAACTCTCTCGCGTCTATATATAAACGAAAATAAACCAGAATGACATTTGAACTATACTCTCACTGTCGCCCCTCCTTGCTGCGACAGCCCAAAAGAGAAACGCGGAGAAGAAGGACGAGAGGGCGTCGCG
Organism: Tetramorium parvispinum; assembly: GCA_011638315.1. Classification (NCBI taxonomy): domain Eukaryota; kingdom Metazoa; phylum Arthropoda; class Insecta; order Hymenoptera; family Formicidae; genus Tetramorium; species Tetramorium parvispinum. Next base: position 5,810 of record VBVR01003747.1, read on the forward strand.
ACGAACGTCTGAGAAAAATTGTGTCAGCTAAATCAGGAGACGTCTGTACTCTCTTTGATGGTAATCTTTTCTCTCGTATTATTCCTCTTTACAATTAACTGCTAATTTCCGGTGTGCTTGTGTGGAGCTTTCGAGGGGTGCAAAGTTTGGAAGGATCAAACGAGCCTCTTGACGCCAAAATGAGGACGCCGATGAATCACTGGATACATGACGCATTGTAATCCTGATGTTGCGAAGTAACGCTGCATTTGTAGCCTGATTCATCAACATCGTGGAAGGAACCACGCAAATGGCTTTTCCGGCTAATTTATGCTCTTGTGCTGAGAATGGTATGAGAGATGATCAAGATAGAAAAAAAAAAAGTAATGACATTCAATTGTGAATTCGCAAAATTAGATTGAAATTCGACTGCCTGTTGATAATATATTGCAGTCATTGAAATATATTTTCATATAATAATAGCTAGAAAAATACTCAGATTTCAATTATAGATAGATTAATTAAATTCATTATTCATGGAGACTGTCGTTTTAATCATTTTGACGCGCGATAATTACATGAAGCGAATTGTGTCTATCGAGTGAATGTCAAAGAAACTAATCCGCTACGGAAATTATCATAAATATATGCGAGAAAGATTTGCCATTGTCCGAAGGAGAAACACTTAATTGTCTACTCGCCCATAAAACATTTCTCGCGATATCATCGACATTGTCGTCGCAGGAAGTAAAAGGTACGAGAACTCACGTACGCGTCGCAGCGGAAGGCCGCATACCGGGTGGTAAAAAAGAGAGAAACCTCGTTTGAAATCTGCACTGAAGAGTCCAATCACTATTGTTAGCCACGCCTGAGAAATTATCAGAATCTAAATTTGACAATGACGTGTCATGATATTTTGTATTGCTTTAAACCATGCCATTAATCCTCTCGTGTGGCTTTAATTAAAGGCGTATCCGCCTGCGGATACGCGTCAAGCTAATGACCGGTTAAGTGCGTAAATGTTTCTGTCCTACAACCGCAAGAGAATGCACATCGTATCTACGAGTTTTACAGAGTGTACAGATTTCAATGAGATTCGGCTTTCCCGAGATAATCAGGACTCTTTAACAAGTCCTCCGTGTCTGTTAAATTGAGCGTGGGTTTGCCAGACCGGGACTAACGAGACAATAAAGAATCGCTTCGACTTCTGTATTTTAAGCCGTCGTGTCGATCGTGCCAAGTATTTGAGCAGAGGTCATCCCGCCTTTCCGGTTCTGCCCAAAATCGTGTCAAGGCTGTGTTCTTCGACAAAAAGTTCAATTTTCAAAATGTCTTTAGCCGTCGCGGACAATGTTGCACACGAGTGAGCGGGAATAAAAAAATAAATTATACATCGAGCGCGCTCTCCGCGCTTTTTATTCGCGCGCGACGTATGAATAAAAATGAACTCGCAAAGCGCGACGCTGACGAAAATGCATTCCGACGTTGTTGAATCACAATGAGCTTCGGCAATTATTCGCGATGTCGAAAGCCTCGCGCGGAGAGCGAGGCGGCCTGGAGTTTGTCGTGCAAAACGTTTCGCTGAACAATCCCCCGGCTGAAACGCCCGCACTTTATTCGATGCATTTATGGAAAACGAGCTAACTCGAGGAACGGCTAAAAGGCATCGTGAATTCATCGGCTGGTTTCCCGATGACTCCTTTGGAAACTATATCTACATCTCGTCTTTATAAACAACGTCGATGGCGCATGCAACGAAATGTCATGATCAACGCGTGTGTAGTGTTATGCTCTACATCTTCGGCCGCACAAAGCGGCGACATTGTTACGAATGTATAACGTGGAAATAGACGAGTGCGTGAGCTTTGCGTGCATCTGTGTCATTCTACGGAATGCCGTGCCACATACGTGTACAATTGTAGTCGTGTGCGCATTACGGTTACTCCATTAAGACGAGGAAACATTAGGCTCGAACCAAAAGTCAGTCGACAACTATTTCCACATAACATGCTTACAGATATTATCGTATTTCAGATTAGTAGTCCTAAATAATTACAAAGAATGTACATCTTCAACGTCAATGATGCGCGGACCGCGAACGAGTCGCAGTCCGCGTTCGATATTTTCGAGCGTTTTGCGATTTCCACGCGAGACGAGGAAACGATCGCGACGGAAGGAGAGAAACACGTCGACGTTCGTTTCCGTCTCGAGCGGTCGGATTTGAAAAACAATACAGGGGGTGTCCCGATGCGGGACACATTGTACGCTCGCCTTCTATCCTTCCGTCGAGAGGGGAGAAAAGGGGGCGGGGGAAACCGGATTTCCGAAAAAGGGAAAGCGAGTGTCGCGGGATGCAGGTTGCCTGTGCGTCTCGGAGCACGCACGCACGCACGCACGCAAGCACGCTTGCACGCACGTACGCCCACGCGTATGCGATAAATTGTATGCGGAGGCGGGCTTCGCGACACAGAGCGTAGAAGGCCTACCATAAAAGAACCTGTTACGTTCCAGATATTAGCCCGACGAGCGCATATAAAATAGGTTGTATTATGAGCGAGGGGGGCTACGCTTGGCCCCCCCCTGACACAAGACGCGATTACAATGAAACTGGGTAGGAAATAAACGCAAACAGGGTCACCGGGGTAATCCCCGACGCGGTTAATGGCATCACCGTTACACAATAAATAAGTACAGGCTTGCGAGTCTGTTGCGAGTGTCTTTAAAAGCGTATTATACCCCACATATGGAACTAACGATTATAATTGCTCTCCTAGTAAAAATACCACGTACCATCCCCCAAAAATTTTCGTCTAGCTTACGATACCTGCGTTCGTTTTTGCAAAACGTCTAAAGTGAAGACGAAAATTTTTCCAGTTAACTCTGGCAATATCCCGTTATTTTGTTCTATACTGAAAGAAAAATATAATTACTTTTAGACTCAACCTCACAATTTTATAGTATATCTAATGATAATTATGGTTAATATAATGAATGATGCATATACACTATAAACTCCTATCGATTGCCACTGCTTCTACTCAATATTCGGTTAATTTGACTAAATCAATGAGATAAAAAAATTAGCGACATATTGAGCAAGCCTTATATTATTAATTTATCTAATTTAACTTCCATGTTAGTGGAAATAGTCAAAATTTTATCTTCCTTTTAGTCAAAATTAATGAAATATCGAGTAGTAGCAGTAGCGACCCATGGAATAGTTAAAAAATACCCAAATTGACTATAATTTGACACTACGAATTTAACAGTGTAGTTAAGTTAATCATACTTCTTGTTAGAAATATCATAAAATTATGGTTGGGTCCAAAAGTAACTAAATTTTTCTCTCAGTATACAAGCGTAATTTCATTAAAAAGGAAAAAAGAAACGGCTCTCTCTCCGGGCGCGAAATTTCGTTCGAAAGCTGTTACTCGCTTCCGCAGGAACGCCGGAGCGTTTTACCGAGTATCGTGTGGTTCTTTATTCCTCTTTATCGATCAGCAGCAGAACCGGTACGCGTACCGTACTATACGGTGTTTCGTGTAAAACGGGCAACGGGCAACAAAGAGCACGAGGGTTCGTACGGTAGTTACCCGCTGGCAGACGCCATTGTAATTACGAGGCATGGTGTACCGGGGCAAAAACGACTTTTCACACGGAAGGCGAATAAGATGTCGCGATTCGTAACGATCGGAAATCACAGGGTAACGATATTCGATGACGGAGATGACGCGATCGTATTCACCACATGTCCGGAGTAAAAATAGAAGCTGCGCTCACGATATTTGCTCGAGCACACGCTCGAGTCGCTCTTTAATAGGGCTGTACGAATTACTCACATTGTTTTAGCACTTTGACGAGCGACAAGTACAATTCGCGCCTGTACTTTCGTATCGTCATCCGATAGGCACTTATAACCGAATGAGCTATATCTGAAGTCTTACGTTCGAATAACGGATCCGTTTTTATTCGGGCAAGTTGTCGCGGGTATCAATCTGCTTCGAAAGTGCGATTATATTTGTAATATTTTATATACTGACAAAGTTGCAGTCGATTTTTATCCCGTTAAAGTTGTAACCTCGAAGGCAGGATGTAGAAATCTAAATGATAACGATTCGTATCGCAATCTCCGTGATCGAACCGGCTTTTTGTAGATTGCAAAAGGCGTGAGTCAAAAAAAAGACGCTTGCGTGCGTTCATGCGGAAACTTAGTCGGATTTTAATCGAAAATCTCAATTACACTTGTCACAATTAGTTCGAATGCAATTAGAGCGATGCCTCGAACGATCCGCGATTGCAAACCGTTATGGTTTTTGGCTTCGCTTTAATCCCATACCCCGTGCGCGGCAGCGCGGAATATTATAGTCGCGAGGAATTATGCGGCAATATCGCTCTCCATAACTATTGCAACGTGGCAGCTGCGTCATGTCGAGCGCACTTTATCGCGGCGGTGCTGATATATCATATGGAAGTCATTTCACGGGGCATTGGAGCGGTGAAACGAAAATTCGCGCATCTATATCTGTTGATAACAAAGTTTTCGTCAATTCAAACAGTCCTAATTGTAATGGTATCAAATATCCTGATGTGATAGGCGTCAAGCTGAGAAATTACGAGAGAAAGACTTGTTCTGTGTCATACACAAAACAAACAAATGATGATGAATAATCTTCAGTGAAATTTGTACTACGTCTTCGACCTATATGTCTTCGATAAAATATACACGTGTCTGTCGGCTATCGATCGCCAATCACTCCGCTCGCAATCGCTCCGAATTAATATCTACAAAATCAAAGCGCCTTGATTACCTCGCTGCACCATCGTCGGGAGCCAAAATCAAGAGTCACTCTCGTAATGATCCGCCCGCGAAACAATGACGGCGTAAACAGCGCGCGCGTGCGAGGACCGACCACCCGGGAATCTCTCGACGGCGCGCACACGCCGCACTCGAAAGCACTCTACTGACGAACGGACGATGCCATAAGCGAATCGAATGCTGCGGCGAGCTCGCTATGCTGCCGTCGTGAAGAAGAGAGAAGGAAATGCGGCCGACACAATTTTAACATGTTGCATACGGCGCAGCGTCGGTGACCAGCTGTTTTACTTTGATAAATATCGATGATATTAAATACAGGTGTATTGCAATATATATTTTCTATAATAAATAATATAATAAACTAATTCTATAATAAAAATTATAGAGTATATATACATATATATAATTAAATTTATAATATTATATAATTATTAATTAAAAGTAATGTAATATATGTATATGTTGTCGTCATCAATAAAAAATATCGCAACTCTGTATTCTTTTACATGTTCAATCATAATAAATAGTATTATTTTATCAGCGGTAATTCTAATTCTGATATGTAAAAAGTTTTGTATTTATTTAATCTTTAACTTTTATTGCAACTGATAGAACTTTCAAGAGGAAAAACGAACAAATAATAATCTCGTAAAGTTACAATTTGCAGGTACAAATCAACTACTAATTAAAAAAAAATTATCATAACGTTAAACATGCAATCTTAGGATTTTCGTCGATAGATTTTAGTAAAGTTTACTGAAATTCGTCCGATATTTAACGTGTTACGTGGCAAGCGATGTTTGTGAGCTCTGGGCTCTCGGACATTACCGTTATTGCTTTATTAAAGCTAGTACGTCATTGATCAAACTCTCTCACAATCTCCGTGTGACTTCGCTGCCAGCAGGTGTTCAGCGAGAAACATAGGGAGTATTGGTAAAAGAATTGGGAAATATTGTTTCACGAATTCAAAGTCAATCTTTTCTACGTTGCGATTAAAATTTTAACATGTTGTCATGCTTAAATTAACATTTATCGTTAATCGACTGCCCTCGTTCTCTCTTCTTTTTTTACAAAATTAAATATATTTCTAAATTCTGGAATAAAAAACGTAATATTTTTTTTACTTTTTTTCACTGTTCGAGAAAAAAAAGCGTAGTTTTTCATTTCACTTCAATTTTTTAGCGGAAATCGAGACTAATTCAATTTTCACAGCGCGTGTAAAGATTCAATAAATGGGTTATACATGTCGGCGTGTCGTCCGTTTTTTTTCAGATGCGCGTAACGGTTCACGCGTACATGGATACGCGCGCGGCCGCATTAATCGACGTATGTACGTCGAACTTCAACTACAACCTTAACGATGCGATTGACAGTTTAGTGACTGAAGTGGCGCAGTCGTTAAACCCGACACTCCGGAGGTATCCTATCAGCGGATGGAGAGGAGAAAGGATAATGAACCTTCATCGCGGGAGGTGCATTAGGGCGCGCACGATCCCATCCTATCAAGAGCGCGTGTTCTTTTCGCGTGCGACCCATCGATCGCTCCAAAGTGCCTTCAACTTGCGTGACTTTAATTCGCGCTTCGAGTAAAAGAGCGTTGAAATTTATACAAAGTGCTCGAAAAACACCATTCTCTCGAAATCGGAAATTGAACCGACCGAGATATACATATAGTTAACATAATGATGCATATAGTTAAGTTAATCATATTTCGTGTTAAAAATATTATAAAATTATGATGGAGGCCAAAAGTAACTATATTTTTCTCTCAGTGTACAAACTAATTTCTTTTATTATACTTTAAATTTAAAAAATTAAGAAATTTAGAAAATGAGGTCGATTATTTTGGCACACGAGTGACTTACACGTCAGTCACAGTTGGATTAATTATCGATACAATCAAGATACCTCCGCCGGAAACAGTCCGCAGAAATTTTTGCTTCGGGACGACTATACGCCAAGATACAAGCGTCAGCTACGACATTGGAGCGGGTCTATAAGAAAAACGGCCAACACGTGACTACACTTGCTAATCGATAATAAGTCGTACAATCTGCGACTCGAACAATACGGTATGAATATATAAACCCCGTGGCTCTCGACCAGCCCCCGCTGGCTGGTTCGCCTCCGCGAACGAGTGCCGACGCAGCCGTTTCAAAATTCGAAGGCCCGTTCGCGTCGTAGGACGCGAGGAAAGTGTCGACTCAAGGCCGGCACGAGATACTCTCCGAGCCGAGATCTATGGAGCTGAATTAACGTGAGACCTCTCTCGCCCCTAGACGAACGAGCGTTTTAAATCCATCGCGTAGGAACGAGCGGCCGATCGATGACTCTCGCGTTTGGCTGCGACGTTTAAATGTGTCATACGCAAATGACGGCGAATTTACAGAGTACTCCGACGATGACGTGGTACGAAGGCACCGCGCTGCAACAAGCGGCAATCGACTTGATCCGGCGACGTTGGTTCTCACGTTAGAATGCAACATCATCCTACATTGTCACTGATCCACCAGTCGTGCTGTTAACTGCGCCGAGATAAATACACCCGAGATAAATACACATCGTGCCAGATCGAAAGAAATGATAGGAGGAAAACGACGCAGATATACGAGACGACTCCGAATTTCAGGGGATAAAAAAGAAGATAATCCGACCAGTATCCTTCGGACATTTTACCTGGATTTTTCGAGTATTCTGAGCAGGTGCAGCTGTCCCCGAAATCTATAGACTGAAGAGATCTTTATAAATCCAAGAGATCCTTCAAAATATCCACCTGCCGGCGTGGACGTGGCGTCGATCCTGCCCGCGCACCTGCTCGCGGCGCAGACACTGGGTGGACACTGGCGAGCAGCCGGCGAGGACACCCGCGTGTCCTGAGACGCGTGTTTACCCGCGCGACTCCGGAAGGACCCCACCCTCAGCTCTGGCTGGTTCGCGAAGCATCGCGCACAGGCAACGTGCGGGGGCGGCGGGGGAGGAGCGGCGAGATCGCGTCTCGACGAGGAAGGACCGCGGCGAGGGAGAGCGGGACCGCGGGACCGCGGGCCAGGACACTTGTCATGTTATGCGAAACGCAATATTTACTTACGGTATGCGCGCGTCCCGCAGGTGTCGGGATGTTCCAGGATGGCCGGGCCGGACGCCTCGCTCGCGACGACGGTTGGGTGCCACGCGCTCGTCGACTTCGCGGCGCACCACACTCACTCACTCGGCACGAGATCGCGAGGGTCCCAGGGCCCAGGGCCGTGCTCCGCGAGCCTCTTCTGTCCACGCGACCACGCAACGGCACCCGTCAAACGTGACTCGCGCCCGCCATGTTGCCACGGTGAGCGCGTCAGCGCCGCGCGACGGCGCACTAGCGAACCGGCGGCCGCGCCAACTTCGAAGTTCGAACGCGCCGACAGACCCGTAGATGCCGTAGATACGTTCTTACAATTAGCTGCGTACTCTTCCACCGACGTTAACTCTTTAAGGACGGTTTTTCCAACTTCTTGGTAGGCTAATTAATAAATAGTTAAATCATACGTCTGAACTTGTCTAATTTGAAGATAAAACAAAGATAGACGTATGATTTAACTATTACATTGAGAAAAATGTTTTGTATTATGAACCAAAAGTATTGTTGATATATACCCGAGAAAATTGTTCAGTTGCTATAAACAAATATGTTATTTGCTTATATCTTGTTAAATCGTTTTGTTTTTAGAGAACAAAACAGTTTTGTTCTCTAAACAATTCTGCTCTAAACCAAAACGATTTAACAAGATATAAGCAAATAACATATTTATTTACAACAATTAAATAATTTTCTTGGGTATATATCAACAAAACTTTTGGTTCATAATGCAAAACATTTTTCTCTGTGTAGTTAGCGTCCCAGATAGAACAAAAATTATAATGACTCAAAATAATGTTAAAGCAGTGATAAAGTGACATAATAATGACACTTTAGTGTCATTTTGACATCTTTGTGATTTCTTGTTCTACCTGGGTTATCAAGAAATTGGAAAAATTGGCTCTTAGACTGATTATTACTTGATATTTGTCGTACGACAAAATTTTATAGTGTGTTAATTGGCTGCAAAATAGAAAGGTCTCGAGTCTATAAAAATTTTCTATCCCGCAAAAAATTTATTGCACGACAAACGTAGTATCAGCTTTATGTATGGTACGTAAAGTAAAATATATCCAGGTAGAACAAAAATTATAATGACATCATATCGACATCAATTAAGATAACGCTACAGCAGTGATAAAGGAACATAATAATGACATTTTAGTGTCATTTTGACATCCTTATAATTTCTTGTTCTACTTGGGTATGTGCGATGGACGGTGGAAGGAAAAGATAAATAGTACAAAAAATTTAATTACAAAGAACAAATCTCATGTTGATCTCGTTTTGAACGTCGTTAAAAAAGACGAGGAATGCGAGAATGCAAGAACCAGGGGCGCCCATCGCGAATACTACATTCCCGTCGCGCTCAGAGTCCTCGAAGAGCGAATGTTTCTCGAAAGGTTAGTACGCGAAATTGCCCGAGGCCGTCGGATTGACACTGTCGCTACGATTCGCTGCGCGTGTTTATACGTGCGTGCGAAAGGGGAAACGAAGTTCTGCGGTACGTCGATATTCATTGCGATTCCCGTGGTACATACGTAGAATTTAGGAAAATCGTATGACTGGCCGATCGTGATGATCGTCGCGTGTGACATCGCGGTTTTAAAGTTGCGAACTGGTAGCGAACGTATTCGGACGTGTTTCGTCCCAAAGATATTTTTGAAAGAGTTGCTGATGCAACTTTAAGCTTTTGTTTCACCCTTTTAATCTTTGATTTACCTATAATATTCTTATTGAACTCACAAACAATCTTTGAGAATGGTCGTATCAGCTCCGTATTGTCTAGGAGCTGGGAACCAACTTTTTACCTGAACCTGAACCTGTCACGAGGCATTCACGGCACATGCTCACTTCGCTACATTGCGTCGATATGACAGATTTCCTAACCTCAGAACTTGGATATTTGACAATTAATATCTCTTCGAATATTAAAGAGCGACGATTTTAATTTACAGATTCGTATTTTACATATCGAAATCTACAATATTGTGAAGTTACAGCAAAATCGGTGAGGTCGGCCGTCTCCTTCAGTATTACCCAAATTTTTACTGCTTATACTTCTTGAGAATGTGGTTTTGTGTTAATGTTATAATGTATAATTGATATAACAATTCAATAAAGAGCAAAATAAATTTTTTTATAATCTAATCGCTCGTAATAAATTTATTTCAATCTTTGTGTATTATTTTAACAGATATTAATTTACATACCTTCTCTAACACTTCATACTCTTTCTCTAAAGTAATTTCTTCTGGTTGTCTCATTTGAATTCCTTTCTTTTCTAATTCATCGCGTATTTTATGTTCATATGTATGTTTATACCTATAACTGAAAATTTTTGTTCGATAAAGAAATGTTGATGAAAATGCTTTAACAGATTTAAGTTTATCTTTTAACTGCAATTACCGTAATTCCGTAAATTCTCGGAGACCAAAAGATCCACCGAGAATAAAAATCATAAATGGTATACCATACTGCCAAATTTTAAAGCGTGACATTACATTTCTCACTTAACATCACATCAAGAAGGTTAAGGTTAAGGTAGACTTAATCATAGACATATTATATCTAGACCGAGTGTTGAGGAGTGGGGGTATAGGTGTACGTAGAAAGAGAGATACTCTGTTTGGAGACCGTTCGTTCTCTCTCGTTTCGCGCATGCGTACAAGGCGTACGTGTGATGGGAGGGAGACATTAAAGAAAGAAGAGCGAGAAGCTAAAACC
>VBVR01003748.1:0-16484 GCA_011638315.1 Tetramorium parvispinum
AAACAAAGTGGCGGCGGGTCAAAATGACCCAGTGTGTAGTTTATGTCTCACATAGCTAGTGTGTAGTTTAAGGGTTAATAATACATACATATAAAAAAATAATATATAACTTTATATAAAAATTCCAACAAACAATTTGCTTTTGTTTAGTTTTTTTAATTGTTTTGCTTAAAAAAGTATATTTTTTGAACATTTTCATCAATTTTATTCTACGATTTTAGTTTTGCATATCTTTTGCACCTGTATATAATTTTGTTTCTATTCGTTTCTGTTTCTTGCAAAACTAATAAATTTTAATAAATTACAGGAGATTATAAAAGAGAGAGAAGAAGAGCGGGAAAAACTGCGGAAGGAATTGCGTAGAAGCAGGGAACGTATACACGCACTTGACACTGACGTACAACGCCGTGAATTTTCGGAAGTAATAACTACGACAACTCATACACAAACGATGCTTGGTCAGTTTATTTTTCTTAATTTTTAGTTATAATTTTATAATTTTATTACAATATATGTATAACTTAGTGTGATACATATTTAAAACAGAATTTAAGGGAAATATGCTTAAAAATTCCTGAAAAATAAGTGATTTTTAGATTTTTTTTTCTCATAAACGAAAAAAGATTTAAGAACTTGTACTTTTATATATGTATTTGTTACTATTTTATGTTATTTCTACTGCGTTTTATTAAGAATATTTAATTTATTTTTTAATTATTTTTATTAAAATGTAAGTTGCAATTTTTCGAATATCAGCTATAATGTCTTAAAAAAATAATGCGATTAAATTTCAAATTTTACATACATATTCTATATGTCTCATTATAGTCTCTGTAAAAATTGTAAAAATATCAGTAATATTTTTATTTTTTATAACAATTTAAAGAAAAAAAATTTAATAAAAAGTTAAATTTCTTAGTAATCTTTTTTTTACATATTATTAGAGATGAGACAAGTTTAATATGTACTTAAAAATCCAAATTGAATCCAATAATCAAATTTCATTTTCTAAGATTTGAATAGTATTCATAAGAAATATTTCATATGTTGAAGAAAACATTTTAATTTTATGTTGTCTTCCTGATAGTAATTATTTTTCTTTTTGAGATTGATACTCTGTATGATGCTCTTTTATCACTTGGCTTTTACTTCTTCTTATTTTCCTACTTGTATGTATGGTAGAATGCATTAAAAATTTCCTGTATAATACCTTCTGTTATTCTTCATATCTCGGAAGTTAATTCTTCAAACGTGATTTCTTGCAATCTCTGTCGGAAATTGGAATATCAGGAAATAAAGATGGAATATTAAGGAATTGAGAAACTGCAGGACACCGAGAATTGGAATGTATGGAAATTCGCCATTAAAAATTTACTGCGTAGAACTAAAAATGCATACAAAGTATGCATCGGTGAAGTTGTAAAGCCTACGCCACCATGTAATGAAACGACAAATTAGCATCAAACTCAATATCAGAAAATCCTTAAGACATGGGATAAAGTCGACTGTGCTGCGAGTCAAATTTTGATGAAAAACGTTGGACACAAGAGTAATGGCGTTATTGGTCTCGTATGAAACGGCGCGAGACATGTGATTAAAGTTAGATGCGATTTATGAACAGCAGATGAAGTAAGCATCGCATAAAAAGTTCAATCGGAATTCTTTAACTTCGGTATCTCTCCGACAATATGGTAACTCATATAGCAAAATTCGAAGGGCTTATGCTACGTATGCAGTAATTGCAACGTGTAAGACAGGTGTTAGGTCACCTATATATGTAAGACTTTACGAACGCGACTTTAACGACAATTAACATGTTTCATATAAAAGATAGAAGACTTGACTTTGGCTGCTGTAATGGTCACTCGGTAAGACGATCTCGTGTAAGAAGGATCTAATTCCCGGAATAAAGATTTTGAAAGAGATTAACAGTGATACATTCTATTCCTGTCTGTGAACTTCCAAATAATCATACTCTAAGAGACAGTACAGCTTAGCTTGCAAACGTAAAGCCTGATAAAACATCGTTGGTAGTAAAATTATTAGATACGTTGCTGGAAGAGTACGAGAGTGTTTATCAAGCATGGTGGGCGAGAACTGATAACCACCAAATATTTGGAAATCTGCTTGAGGTATTGATCTCTGACGACGCATGTTGGAAACATCGATTCGAAAGATAGGAACAAATGGCAGCACTAGAGTCAAGTAAATTTAAGAAAAATAATCGCGGTGACATTAACAGCAGTGCTAGTAAGAAAGTGATAGTAACAAAGTACAATCAAAACAACTGAATTAAAGACTAGTGACAAAGGAAAAGACAAATCGAACTATAAGTGCTACAACTGCGGGGAGAAAGAATATTTTCGCCAAAATTGTTTTAAGAAGTCGAAGAAAACACAAGATCGTTCCTTAAAAGAAGAAGCTTTTGTTTGTGAAATCGTGTCAACTGAATTTAATAGTAATTCGTGGATGGTTGACTCTAGTGCAACGGATCACGTAACATATTGCAATGACTGGTTTGCGTCGTTCGAATATTTTGAAACTCCAGCTAAAATATATATTGGAAATAAATCCACTATGAATGCTCTAGGAAAAGGAACTGTCAAGTTTAAAGCTCTTGTAGATGGAAAATGATTACCGAGCCGAGTGGAAAATTTGTACCCAATGCTCATTATTGAAGCTTATTTTCAGTAAACTTCAGTTCTAGACAAAAGTATGCATTCAATTTTAAGGATGGTTGTGAGTTTTTAAAAGATAACGTTGTAAAGGCTCGTGGAATACAAGTTGATCAACTGTTCAAAATGGCAATTCGTGTTAAACAGCCTAAGAAGCCTTGTATAGGAAAAGTCAATTTATTGGCTAAGGATTCTTTAAATTTATGAACTTCTTGAGCATCAGAACAAGCATTATGTGAAGAAGTTTTTCAAGGAAAATTATTGATTTTTTTTCATAATAATCAGTTTTCTGGTTTCTGTATTGAGGGAAGGCAACATCGAAATACGTTCCAGCTGCGCCAACAGCGTGCTGAATCAGCAGGGAAATTATTCACGCTGATCTTTGCGGACCGATAGAGGTATCGTCACGTGGAGGGGCGAAATATTTTATATGCTTCATTTGTGATTACTCAAGACTACACATAGTTCATTTCTTGAAAGAAAAATCCGAGATTACCGAAAAGATCAAGGAAATGTTGCATGTAATAAAAACTCAATACGGAAAGTCAGTAAAAGCTTTTCAATGTAATGGAGGTTTAGAATTTAATAACGAAACAGTTCGGAAATGATTAAAGTCACATGGTGTTACACAGGTAATTTCAAATCCTTATACCCCTCAACAGAAAAGATGTGCTGAACGTTCAAATCGAACAGTTGTAGAACTCGCGCGTACAATGCGGTTATCCAAGAATTTACCAAAAGCTTTGTGAGCGGAAGCACTTAAATACAGCAGTGTACCTTCTCAATCGATCGAGACTGAGTCGTATTCAAGACAAAACTCTATATGAGGTTTTTATAGTAAAGAAGGCACACATAAAAATCTATTTTTAAGGCTATATGTTTTGTGCATATATCGAAGGAACGCTACAAGAAATGGAACTCAAAATTTCAACATGAGATTTTTGTCGGGTACTCAGACAGCATCGAGGGTTATCGAATTTGGATAAAAACGAGTAATCAAGTTATTCAAATCAGAAATATGGTATTCGAACCAGAACATCCAGGAAATTGCTCGCTTAGATTTCTCAGCAAGAATTGGATGACTTAAATAAAGTGTTCGAAAATAACAAGGGTGTGGACTCAAATATATCACCTGAAAATTCTTCACATGAAGATTCTTTTGAGGATGAGCAATTAATAGAAACTCCAAAACGGATGAGTGTACATCAACATAATTTGCGGAACAGATGCAAATTGAAGCTGCCTCGTCGATTAGTAAAGTCAATGATAGCCGAAATAAAAGAGCCTGGAAGTTTTCAGCAGACGGTTAACTCATTGGACAAACAATATTGGCAAATAGCTATGGATGAAATAATAACATTGTTGAAGGAAAACAAAACCTGGTCATTGGTCAAATTGCCAACTGGTCATGAAGTTATCTCTAATCGATGGATTTATCGTATCAAGCATAATGCAGAATATTAGTCGCTACAAGGCTAGACTCTTGGTCAGAGACTTCAGTCAACGGGAAGGTATTGACTACAACGAAATGTTCAGTCCACTTGCCCGATTTGAGACGATTTGTACAACGCTGAATGTTGCTGCGAATGAGAAGTTGGAACTGGCCTAATTCGATGTGATGTAAAGATTTGACAATATTTTTATACGGTTATTAACCCTCATTAACCCTCAACATACACACCTCGCTACAATTACACAACATATATATGGGGTCCATCGGAAGGGCCCATGTGTGAATTAAATGTCTGTCAAATTCATATATTAATATTTATATTACATATATTAATTATTAAAATTTGAAAAAATTCATAGTTAATCTTGAAGATGTTAAGTGATAATCTGAAATAATTACGAAGATGAAAAATGTATGTTTAAGTATGAAAAAAATTCTTGAATAAAAAGTGCCGTGAAAATTGACTAATTTTATTTAAAAATTCATGCTTTTAATTTTGAATATTTTTAACTGAAATTTTATATACATACTCTCGAGACATGATACTTTTGAGAAAAAAATAGTTTGATTTGATGCGTTGCAAAAAAAAGTATTCTGAAGATTGAAGGTGACGAATTGTGAGAAAAAAGTAGTATGGTATTATATAATAAAGGAGGTTTTTTAATGACATAATTTTTAATATTTTGATTTCTTTTTTCTATAAACTTATTTTTATTCGAAATAGTATATAAAAATACACCGAAAACTTGCTCGTCGTTATCGTATTCGAGCAGAGTTTTTTTGGATGTCTCGACTACCTAAATTACACTCACAAAATTTGACTCTTTTTGTAACATACGTGTGAATAGTCATTTTCAATGTATTTTTACCCACTGAACACAAATCCGTTATCTAAATTTGATTATCACGTCATAATTTTGAAAAAAATGGCATCAAAGTGGCCAAAAATGAAGATTTCAAGGGTTTTCATGACGTTATAGTGCCGGGACTAAATTTTTTTTCAAATTTTGGTTATGCCATTTGAAAGTATCAACTTTTAGCTTTAAAATGCGTTTTGTTTTGTATCGATATAATTTTTTCTTTTCGAAATATAATAATTTGAAAATAGTTCTTTTTTCTATACATGAAAGACACATGCAGACAAGAGACATTTTATTCTATCTTAATACTGCATTATGTGCAAAATAAGTGCTTTTAGACTTAAATAATATGATAGATGTACATATCGCTAATGCATCCTTCATTACCATAAATATGTTGCTCTGTGTGTAGTCTGGTTATTGCACAAAACTCGAAGTATCTCGACAAAAAAAATTATATTGAAATGAAATAAAATGCATTTTAAAGCTGAAAGTTGATACTTTTGAATGGTACAAACAAAATTTGATAAAAAAATTTGGTACCGATACTATAACATTATGACTACTCTCAAAATTGTCATTTTTGGCCACTTTGACGCCATTTTTCTCAAAATTGTGACGTGATAGCCAAATTTGGATAACGGATTCGTGTCAAGAGACAAAACTACGTTGGAAATGACTATTCATATTCATGTTACAAAAATGCTGTCGGAAATAGTGTTATGTCATCTAAAAACGTACGAAAAAGTTCCAAGCACCCAAAATATTATACATTCGAAACGACAGAATAATGTAACAAAAGAAGAAAAACAAAATTGAATAAATCCACACTTGCAATATGTTAAATACACAGGGAGTCCGCTGGACCCCAGAGAAAAATCATGTTTGATTCTTTCGGTTGGCAGAACCACACTAATGCTGAGCTAATAGTCTAAATGTGTAGACAACACTTCAAACTATGACACATGGAGAACCAAGTCCCATTTTTAATAGTATCATAGAGAAACTTGCTCTGAAAGTTGACTCTGGGGTCTGTCAGACCCCGCATGTATATTGAGGGTTAAAGAAGACATAAACCAACCTGAAGGTTACAAGGATGGCATTAATCCTGTGTGCAAACTCCGGAAAAGTTTATATGGACTTTATTTTAATAGTCCTCCAGGTGTTGGAGTGCTTGATTTAAGGACGTTATGACTAGCCTTACCTTGTTAGACTTCAACAGAGCACTGCGGTTCCATGCATATTCTATCAGATATCTGAAAATGGAAAATTAATTGTTGTCTCTATATGTCGACGACGGGCTAGTAACTACAACTAATAAAAATATTATTAACAAACTTCTGAGTAACTTGGAAGATAAGTTTAAAATGACTATAGACCATTCTTGAATATGTTGATTACGCGCTGATAGTTCAATATTTATCAGCCAGAATATTCCGAATCAATACTCAACAGATTCAACATGAGAAACACAAATCCTGTTG
Source organism: Tetramorium parvispinum (assembly GCA_011638315.1). NCBI lineage: Eukaryota > Metazoa > Arthropoda > Insecta > Hymenoptera > Formicidae > Tetramorium > Tetramorium parvispinum. The sequence continues at coordinate 6,473 of VBVR01003748.1, forward strand.
CAACACCAATGGAGAAGGATTATCTGATTGAAGAAACTTACAATATTTCAACCTGACTTGATATCTCCTTTTCTGTAAATTATGCATCTCAGTTTCTGGAAAATCTAGGACAAAAGCTGTTAAAGTATTTTAATTAGAAAATTAATTCAGAATTTTTAAAATCTGAAAACTCAATCACATTTTATAAAATAAGAAAGAATTAACAAATGCTTTCACAAATATCTTAGACAGATATTGATACAATAGTCTTTAACTAATTAATTAAATTTTCAATCACATTCAACGAAGAATAATAATTCACACACAATTAATAATACATTTGATTAAAGAAAGAAAGTAACATAAATTTAAATATGCAACGAAGAATTAATGAAATTCATACAGTATTAATTATAAGTAATTTTAGGAATCGTTAACAAGATTTAAATACACAGCAAAAATAAATAATAATTCGTACACATATACAATTGATTAAAGAAAGAAAATTACGAACGAAATTCAATAAATTCAATTACGCATTATAATATATAAAAAAAAGAAACGGTAGTAATAATAATAAGCAGTAAATGACTTACAGTAATTGAATTCTATGACCACAAATATTAATGGAAATGAACATTCATTAAATCACATTCATAATGTGATTTGTCATAAAATGGCCATATTGAATTAAGATAAATAGCGCTCGGCTTCTCCAATATATACAATGGTCTCCTCCTCGAACGTATTGCAAATAACGTCATCGGCGTTTAGCTTATAGAAATTTCGAAACTGTTTACACTCCTGGCATTGGAGAGTCTCCTTTTAGAGTGACTTCTTAAATAACGCAGAACTAATTTGCTTAGTGAAAATGGCTAGAGGCGTCCCTCTGCCAGGGCTAGTATAGCCACAGCCTTATTATCTTACCCGTAAGGTGATCACTTTCGTTAGTATAGCACCAGAATAATTAGTCAATTTAATTAATGCTAGTATAGCATGTGCTCTACTTATTACAATAAACTGAGAACAGATTGCGAACTCGTGCAAAAATAATACGTCTTAACTATTTTTTGTTGTTGAAAACCAAACGTGAAGTAAGAAGGAAGCCGCCGACAAAAGAAACTTAAAAAGACGCACGTTACTCCGCCGCTGCCTGCCAACTTCTTGAGCTGCAATTACTGCAGTATAACTACTCAGTTCTATCAATCGCAATGCGAAGTAAAAACTAATTATCGCCTATGTTCTACGAATTATCTTTTAACAAAAGCACTGGGATGTAATAAAACGAATTTTCAAATGCATCCAAGATACACTCGATCTGGACATCCATTATAAAGCAGCTGGAGAACTCGAAGCCTTCAATGATACAAACGCTAGTGACACAAAAACTCGAAAATCGATCAGCGGAATCGTAATCAAATACAGAGGAGAAGCAGTTATTTGAGCAAGCTGACAACAAGTGAAGTGTATCGCTCTCACCTACAAAAGTAGAGTACATTGCATCCAATAAAGCTACAAAAGACCTTGTATAGCTAGCGCTTTTATTCAATAAAATTTCTTCATTAAAAATTTTGTCTACTCTTTTGATTGGTAACGCTAGTACCATAAAACTTACAAAGAATCCTATTTTTCATAGACGATCAAAACATATAGAAATGCGCTTTCATTTTATACGCGAGTGTTACCAAAAGAAATTATTGAACATGTGCCTGGGAGTGATCAAGAAACTGAAATACTAACTAAATCCATTTCGCGTGTGCAATTTAAACACTTATGTAAAATGTTAGGTATTGCCAAGTATTAATTGTTATATGTTGAAATCTTTTTTTATATACATATATGTAAGCTAGTGACTATTAGAATTTAAGCTTCATTTCTACATATATATATTCTGGTAGGTGTTCTATTTAGCATTATTTTTTGGTTGAATAAAAAAAATTTTAAGTTTTAGGGAAAGTATTAAAGAAAACGTTTAAATTTTATGTTGTCTCCCTGATAGTAATTATTTTTCTTTTTGAGATTGGCACTATGTATTGATGTTGTTCTTTTGTCACTTTGCCTTTACTTCTTCTTACCTACTTGTATATGTGTGATGAAACGCATTAAAGGTTTTCTGTACAATACTTTTTGTTATTCTCCATACCTCGGAAGTTAATTCTTAATATCATACATTGTATGTGGGAAGTAATCGAATCCTGACTAATTAGTTTCAATTTCTAGAATGAGTACCTGCAGAATTCAAATATGTACTTACAAGTAATTTATATTCTAAAAAATTGAATTTTTTACAAGTAATACTCGAATTTTTTTTCTCTTTTATTAAATAATTTTGCTTCTTTATGAAACTTAACAAATGAGCTAAACCCATTTATATCTCTTATTCTTTTGTCGTGTATATTTCCGAAATTTTTATTTTTTTGATCCGAGTTTTTGGATAAAAGGTATTTAAATTAGAGAGAATTTAATATTTATCTTAAATATAATATAGTACAGTATTATACTATTCTACAGTAATATAATACAGAATTATTGTACAGTTAAGTACCCAAATAGCACATGTACATCCTATGTACGTACGATGGATGTCCATATCAAAAATTTTTTTCGTACAATGGACGTCCATATCGAGTATATGAGTTGATAATTGACGATAGATGACCACAGAAATGGCGATAGTCCAAAACAAATCCATGTACAAATGTCCACTGGACATACAGTATATATACATAAATTAGTTATATAAAATAAAATTGAGAAGGACGTCCGTTGGTCGTCCGATGGACGTCCGCTTATTATTAGCCAATATATGTCCTTGTATGGACGTACAATGGAGCAACATTTTATGTCCATGGACGTATCGTAAAATGGATTTAAAATGGACGTCCATAGGATGTACGGTGCTATCTGGGTACAGTGTAATCAACTGAGTATTGTGTTGACTGTATGAATTCTATGTCTATAAATATATCTATACTATTAAAGTATTAATATGGCTTTTTTAAGAGTGGAATATATTAAAATAATTTTAACTTTTAATTAAATTTGATAGAAATGATTCGAAAGAAATAAAAATTCTAATAAAGTACTAATAAAAGATTCGAATATATTTGTTAAGGTTTGGATGTATTTAGAAGTACTACTTTTTTTGAGGTATTCAGGAAATGTTCGAACATATATATATTTTTTTTCCAGGTTTAATTATACTTAAAAGTATTGTTTTTATTTTTTGAAGTAATCATAGATAATTTGAAATTATGTCAACAGACATAGTTTCGAATCTATTTGTAAGCTACTTAATCTCTTCACTAGTTATTTCTTTTTCCTTAGCTTTGATGATGAATGATTGAGATATAGACACAAGCCTACTATTTAAAATAAACTTCAGCCTTTTTATTTGAATTTGATTAAAATGAGCTCAATCACAGCAGTCTTGTAGGACAAACATTTCAAAACGATTATATGTATGTATGTACATACATTGTGCTTTATATTTTAATAGGTGTTAGTTATTTATATATGAAACAAAATAGAAACGATAATAAAATAGTAACATACACATAAGCAAAACTTCAAAGTTTTTCGTTTTTTTTCGTTTATGAGAAAAAAATATTGTTTGTAGGTAGTTTTGAACGAATATCTTGTTAAATTATTGTAAAGCAATTCAATAATATATGACATTTTTTTGTAGATGACTTTGTATGCCAAGACAATTGCACCAATGACTTCGCTCATCATGATGTAAGAGAGATTCTCTAATTTATATATGCGGCTATTGTACATTTTACATTACTAGTACATATAATACATAATAAATATTAAAAAACATTTTAGTGTATTTGTTAATTAATTGTTTTATAAGAGGTATAGTACAGTATAGCATATAATATATTTTTAAAAATATATTGTACAAAATATCTCAACATTACAAAATGAATCTTGAACCTTTTCGTGGACACGCAAAATTTCATCGTTTGTACCCATCTGGCAAGAAAAAAAAGAAAAAAAGATCAAATTTTAAAGATTTTCTAGGTAATTTTCATATAACTGAACACGAATTTGATGTCAAAATTTAAAAATTTAAAAAATTTTTAAAACCCCTTAGATACAAGGTTTTATAAAAATCAAATAATCATTTTGACTATCATATTGAATCCGTCATTTTGAATTTAAAAAATTTAACCTTTGTTTTAATTTAAAAAAACCCTAGATACCAAAATTTATGAAAATAGTGCCAATCAAACAAAAAATAAACAATGCGCTATATGGCATCAATGCCTACAAAGGGGTTAATTGACAAATCTAATCAATTCATAAAATCATTAATTGGGATTCATTTTTTCTTATCAAAATGTTGAAAGAACTTATTATTTATTGCAAATTATTAATTTTTTGTATATACATATATGTATATATTTTCAATTAAGTTTGAATTAAAATTTTATTAAAATAAATTTCCATCTGAAAATAACTAAAGAATTATAAACTTTATATTTTAGTTTTTTGGTTTTTTAAAGTTTAGGTTTACTGCCTCACAAAAACATTATTTGAAAATTCTTTTAGATCCTTACAAATTGAAACTAATTACCCTGACAGCCAAACCTGAAAAGACAGATTATGCGCAGAGACTGTTGCCAGGATCTGAATGCCAGAAAGGCAACAGATTTCTAACAAACTCTGCAATATCTGATAATGTTAGAAAATTGTTACCAGAAATGTAACAAAACCTGTTGACATCCTGTGTCAATAGATTGACAGCAGAAATCGAGCAGATCCTGCTGCCAGGATCTGATGTCAGAAAAGTAACAGATTTTAAACAGACTCTGTAATATCTGATAATGCTTGAAAATTGCTGCCAGAAATCTGACAGAACCTGTGAATTTCTGCTATCAGTCTGTAAACATAGGATGTCAACAGATTCTGTCAACAGAATGTTAGCAGAATGGGACCTCAGATGACTTCAATCTGCTAACATTTTGATCAAATCTGTTGCCAGTCTGCTGATAATCTGCCAACATTTTGCTGATTGGGTAATGTCTTAATATTTTTTTGTTAAGGAAAAATTGATTCCAAATTGAATAATTCTTCGTTGAACGAACATCCTGTGGTATTGAAACATTCTGTATATTAAAATATATGAAAATTATTTAAAAATATGTTATTTTGATTTTATTTCAATTTAGCCCATAGGGAACTATGTATCTTAGATCGGAAGTTCAGAATTGATGTACATTTTGTGCTGATATTTGTGTTGATTTTTATGCTGAGGTGACGCCTATTATTCCTTTCCCCCCTTTCCTTATTGTAATTTGAAGTTCAATAGCCAAATTATCGATTGCGCATGTGACTATTTCAGGAACGTTCTATATAAGAAATATACTCGGATCGTATTTTCTACGAAGTTAAAACATTAAAACATTTTTCTTACTCTAAATAATATTTATTTTGCATAAATAATTAATAAAATAATACCAAATTGTCTATTGTTTATATATATATATATATACCGTGACAGTCAAACCTGAAAAGACAGATTGTGCATAGAGACTGTTGCCAGGATCTGAATACCAGAAAGACAACATATTTCTAACAAACTCTGTAATATCTGATAATGTTAAAAAATTGTTGCCAGAAATCTGACAGAACCTGTTGACACCCTGTGTCAATAGATTGACAGCAGAAATCGAGCAGATCCTGCTGCCAAGATTTGATGCCAGAAAAGCAACAGATTTCAAACAAACTCTGTAATATCTGATGATGCTTGAAAACTGTTGCCAGAAATCTGACAGAACCTGTGACAGAATCGTCAGGACCTGTCAGTAGGATCTGCTCGATTTCTGCTGTCAGTCTGTTAATATAGGATGTCAACAGATTCGGTCAACAGAATATTAGCAGAATGGGACATCAGATGAGCTCAGTCTGCTAACATTTTGATCAAATCTGTTGCTAATCTGCTTACAATCTGCCATATTGCTGACTGTGTATATAATTATTGTCACAAATATATTCTGTAATATATTATTACAGAATATATTTGTGACAATATATTATTATATATATTAGGTAATATATTATTACAGAATATATTTGTGACAATAATATATAATAATTACAATTTTGACAATAGCTTTCCACATCATCTGCGAAGTACTATTGTTGATGCGTTTTTCTAAAAAAATGTTTATCCCCAGTAAGTTTATTCCATTAAAAGATAATACAAATGATGAAATATGTGACTCGACAGGAAAGAAAATTTTATACTGTAAGATATACAGGGTGTCCCGTAAAGACCGTAACAACGCTGAAGAGTAAATTCTTGAGATCATTTTAAGACAAAAACTATTACAGCCTGAGTATATTGGTATTAAGATTTTTGTCTTAAAAAATAGTCTTAAGAATTGACCCTTAAGTGTTGTCTTTACGGGATACCATATATAAAACAAAGAATTATAGAAACAATATCATTTGCATAAAAATATTAATTTTTTGAATTGTTTGCTCAATTTTACTAGGGATAATATATCCACAAAAATTTGGAAGAACTAGTTCTCATCAATTACTTTTTGTATTAGACAATAATGAAGACAATAATAATGTAGCTCTAAAAACATTGTTTATTTTTGAGAACACAGAGGATTATTCACGTCTTGAAAATTTTGGTCGTCAAATTTTTTCCGTGTTTAGATCTACATATTCATGCTAACACTATTGTTCTAAACAAAAATTTACAGAAAAATATTCTTTAAGGGGATCCTGTAGCCGTCCATAGAACTGAATTTTTGTAAAAGGATTTCTACGTATTACTTTCATAGATTTGGAAATCTTTTTAGAAAATGAAAGTATAAACATTAATGTGTGTCTGTTCGGTAATATTTATTCTAAAACAAAAAATTTTTTTATTAAAAAATTTCTTTTTGTTTTAAAATAAATGTTACCGAGCAGACACATATTAATGCAGTGATGCAAATTAGTTCTTCTAAAATCTCTGTAGATGTATCATTCCTAGTAGAATCGTGCAGAAGATTCAGAAGATATGAAATGAAAACTTTTATATAAATTGATTATTTCGTTTTCTTCTAATTCTCCTTTTATTTTTTTTTTTATTACGATATAAAATTTTGCTTCTTGCCAAATATTTTATGTATATATATTATCTTTTAGTAGAATAAGCCTACTGGGAAAATTGCTTTAAAAAAGCGTATTAACAATAATATTCACGGGTTAGTTATAGAAAGCTATTGTCAAAACTAATTATATATTATTGTCACAAACATATTACAACTTATATGTAAAACAAATATTTTATATATAAATAACATTATTAACTTATTTATATATAAATAACTAACAAATAACTTATATATAAAACAAATATATAAAACTTATAATATAAAATATACTTAATTGTCTACAAAAATAAAAATTTAGTTAGAAAAATTTTAATGATGATTTGGTGGAAAATATGATTCCAGCATATTTCTCATATAATGCTGTGAAGCTATAAAGTCACGCGCAATCTGTGGCTTGGCCATCGAGTCTTAAGGGGATCCTGTAGCTGTCCGTGGTACTATATTTTTGTAAAAGGGTTTCTTTGTATTACTTTCACTTAGATTTGGAAATCCTTTTACAAAATAAAGGTATAAATATTAACATGTCTGCTCGGTAGCATTTATGCTGAAAACAAAAAAAATTTTAATTAAAACTTTTTTATTTTCAGTAAATACTACCAAGTAGACACATATTAATGTCTATACTTTCATTTTGTAAAAGGATTTCCAAATCTACGAAAGTAATACGAAGAAATCCTTTTATAACGATTTAGTACTGCGGACGGCTATAAGATCCCGATTAAGCGAAGATTAAGCGACGATGGAGGAGGAAAGAGAATAAAAGGCCTCAGAGATTGGCCTGAAATATGCATCTAATTCTAAGCACTGCCATATGCAATAAATAAATCAAATAATCTTAACAAAATAGGTTAAATTAAGAAAAATTCTTGACTATGGTTATCTTGTTAACGTTCTTAATTTGTATGTTTCTCTATCTGCAGGCCATGTTATAATGTATTTTATATATTAGCAGGAGTTTATTGATGCACACGGAGAAACATCTGAAGGGGATGCTGAAAATCTAGAGCCTAAGACGGAAACTGAAGTGATGGGCGACAGCGTCGGTTGAAACACAGCATGTTCTATTGATTATACCTTGATGCGGTGCATTTCACAAGCGATGCTGAAATGTTTTCGCATAACGGGAAAAATCAAAATTATTTGTAAAAGAACTACAAAAGAAAAACGGACAATGCATATAACATGCAAACATATATTGCATATAATTCTTTATCTTGTACGATAACGTTGCAAACATACAGGAAGATGATGCAAAAATTGTTAGCTGTTTTATTTATTTTATAATTTTTGAGAATTACGATGATGACATACATTATTGTTGTCTTTTTTAATTATTGAGGATTTAATGCATTACTTTATAAAATGTGAAATATATCCTACACAGTTTTTTTTTCATTACATTCACAAATTATTCAAATTTCTTCACATTTCCTTTTCACTATTTTTTATGTAATACAATATTCTAGATCGTCTATTTTTTGTGCAATTTGATTTTTGCCAAATCTGAATTATTAATATAAAAAATTTTGGCAACATATATATATATATATATAATTCCATGAAAAAATGGCTTTGCTGATGTATCAGACAATATATCCGCAACTTATTAGTGTACTATAATAAATAATAAATGTTATTAATTTTTACAAAAATAATTGTTATTAATTTTTACAAATAATATAATTATTATTAGATATGTTTAGTAAATAATATCGACTTTTTTAATAACATATATGAAGTAATTAAGATAGCCTGTATTATTTGCATCTTATGTTTTTGTTGAATGTTTGAAAAGTATTTATATCATAATAAAACAGCTAATTTTTTGTCTTATTCCTGTATTTATCGAAATCAATCAATAATTAATGTTTTACCAAAGATTTTATGTAAATGGATTTACATAATTTGCACTTATCTCTCAAATGCAACTTTTTGTATATCATTGTGTTACGTTGCAAATCGATCGATAGCCTCTATATTACTCTATTATCATTATTCTTAAGAAGTCTACATACAAAGACGAATAGCAAAATAAGAGAAAAATGTCAAGAAAATTTGTAAAAAAATTAATTTTGATATAATTATTATTAATTAGTTAATATTAATTCCTTCAAAGTTATCATTATACCTATATTAATGTAGCATATAAATCTCAGTTCTAATTATTTCAAAAATAATAAAATAATCGAGGAAAGATTGACTTGAATTTTTTATCTTGCACATTAGACATGTAGAAAGATGCCTTTGCGAGATTTTAAAGATAAAAGTGCAAAAAGTGAACAAAAAGGCTGTTTTCTTATATCTTTACAAAGTCATACATTCAGTAACTACCGTTTACAAATGATAATATATTTCTACGTCTTATATCGATATAGAGCATTTAAAGTAAAAGAATTCAATGGAAAAATATCTTAGAATATTTATACAATTAGAATTTGTTATATGTAATCCATGGAAAAAACTATGGATCTGCAAATTCAATTTTTTTATAATTTACGACTTCCAAAATTTGAGGGCTTCGTTAACCTAAGCATTGAAATATTTGCAAATTATTCCAGTATCTAAGATTCTATGAATTCTAAATTCTATTGAATTCTACTTTCTCTATAAATTTACAACTTTATGTATCAAAAGCTATATTATCTAAGGATACAAGAATCTTAGGATATAAGAATTCAAGAATCTCAGACTACAAATATATGATTTTTTTATGGCGCTAGTTTATGTACTTAAAATAAATTTTCTACACATTATACATATACATATATACAACATACGTATAAATATTCACAATAAATATGTGTGTATATATATATATATATACACATATATGCGTGCGTGCGTGCGTGCGTGCGTGCGTGCGTGCGTGCGTGCGTGCGTGCGTGCGTGCGTGCGTGCGTGCGTGC
>VBVR01003749.1:0-16481 GCA_011638315.1 Tetramorium parvispinum
ATATAAAACTAAAGTATAAAATGCTTCACGAAATTTGAAAGTCTACGCGTAACCCGCTATACTTTGATTCGTTGCGCCATTTTGAGGGGCTTACGAAATGAACCAATGAAAACGTGTCTACGAGATGTCCAGACTCTGTATTCAAGGGACTCTAGCGACGACCTGCGACGACGCGGCGGCGGGAGAGGAAGTCGTCCATCTATCGTTGCACCTTTTACTCACAGGTGCCATTCCGCGAAAGAACACGGAAGAAGGTGGATGTCGAGGTGCGTATCGTTGGATAGCCGAGCCTTCCGAAGTGCGACTTTCCGGGACGAAGGGACGCACGCGAGATTGCGGCGAAGGTCTGGGTCCATCGTGAATCCGAAGCATGGCGGAGTATCTCGACTCCGAGGCGGACGTGAGCGAGGTGAGTCCATTCCGTCCGTTCTCTCGCCGCTCGCGGGGGGATCTTGTCGCGCGGAACCCGAAGCGAACCCGAGCCGAACGGCGCAACGGCGCACTTGGTGCTGACCGTGTGTGCGGATGTGTTGCAGGGCGAGGAGGAGCTGGACCAGAATGAGAAGAAGAAGCTGAGGAAGCTCAAGGCGGTGGAGGAGAGCGACGACGAGGAGGAAGGTAGGAACGTCATGGCGCCAAGCCTTTCGCGGCATTTTACGCGTGCGACACTCACTCGGCGAACATTCATTGACAGCAGACTTTGTATTCTTGTTGTACATATATGTAGGGATTTTTCCAAAATATGGTTTTCTACGTTTTTCTCAGAATGCACCTAGTCGACACAGCATCAGTTAAATTGCATTTATGTTATAATTTTGCACTCAACAATATAAATGTAATATGACAATATGTGTTATGTTATATTTGCATTGTTGCGAAATTATAACATAGATGCGATGTAACTGACGCTCTCTGTCGACTGGGTATTGATTCGCTATATATGAAAGTAATTTTTTTTATGTAATAGTTAAGATGTGTAATCTGTTTTCTTTCTTCTCTTTTCATCTTAATCTATTTATTCTCTTTTACTTTTTTTCTCTCATTATCTTCTTTCTCTTTTCAACTTGCCATTCAACTTGATCAAAAGATACTAACGATAAGTTTGGGATTTTTTTATTCATCAATAGGAAGAGGTTTGTTCACGTTGCATGCCCCAACATGCTCTTATTTGCCTCACGTGCTTTAATAAGCTGTATTATATATTGGATGCTGTATTAAAGAACGTTGGAGCAAACAGGAACATGTTGGAACATGCGACACTAACTTAAGACTAATCAAGAGTGTCCTGGTTGCACACATCCCAACTGCGTACAGTCAACTGTGCACTGGTGTTTTTCTTCTGGACCATCAATCAAATTTTTATATTAAATTGACTAATGTTCATTTCTATCAATGCAGATTAACTTTAATCTCGATTTAACTTACTTTCTTTTTCTAATTCTTAGTACTAAAAAAGGTAGAAAGTAAGTTAATCTGCATTGGTAGAAATAGACATAATTGACAATGCAGGCAATCACGTACTACACGATTAAAAAGAGGCTTTCTTACACTAATATCAAAAGTTTGTTTTATTTAGAAATGTAAAAATAAATGGAAATTAAGTTGTTAGACTAGAGACATTATCTAAAAGATTGAATAATTGACAGTAAAATATCAAAGAGCTGAATTTGCAGTTTTGCTAATTTTTATCATTCTTTTTTGTATCTTAAATCTTTATCACATTTGTACATTAATGTGCATCTAATATACCCGCTCGCTAACGATTAAATAGCACCTGCATGTGATTGATTGGATCCAATTCAAAAGAATTAATCACATTTGACTGCAAGTGGTGCTCAAAGAGCTTGAAACAGCTACGATATTGGATGTACCTAATACATCGAATTGTTAATGATTACATACTATATTTTATTCTCTTTATGACCTAGCTAATTACATTTACTTAATATGTCGTCTATGTATTGTATAATAATACATAAACGATATTTCATCTAATTTATAATATATTTTGTAGATGATGAGGACCAGTTGCGTGAGGAACTGAAGGATTTAATAGATGACAATCCCATAGAGGAAAGCGAGGGCGAAGACAGTGATGGTTCTAATCATCACAAGAAGCGTAAGAAAAGTGACGACGAGGATTTTGATGATCGCTTGGAAGACGAAGATTACGATTTGATTGAAGAGAATTTAGGTGTTAAGCTTGAAAGAGTATGTTTTCTAAATATTGAATTATCCTTTAAAGTGAAGAAAATATTTATTAAACGATATGAAATATTTTACTTTGTGTTACAGAAACGTTTCAAACGTCTTCGTAGAATTCAAGATGAGGAATCAGAGGAGGAACAAGAAAAGGAAGCAGATGAAGAAAGGGACGCTATTGCCAATGAATTGTTCGAAGGTTCCGGAGATGTAAGTCTAGATATGTCAGATTCAACACAGTCCATTTTGGGGATGTATTGAAAAATGTACATGACATCGATTCATTGCAATATTTAATTTTGCAATTTGCGTTGTTGAGTTCGTATTTTACATATTAAATGTATTTAAAAATACAAACGTGTATTTATACGTGTATATATCATGTTTGTATTTGTTAATACACATGCATACTTGTATTAGGAAAGGGATCTTATTACGGTATGTAACGTTCGCATAATATTTGCGATATGCAAAACTGAAGTATATTTATCTCTTTATGTTGTTCTTAGGAGGACGAAAGACGAAGTGAACGAAGTCATAGGCCTGAGGCGGAAACCTTCGAGGAAGGCAGTGACGAGGGTGAATACACTGATGCGGATGATTTCATTGTTGATGATGATGGTAGACCTATCGCGGAAAAAAGAAAGAAGAAGAAGCCAATATTTTCTGATGCGTACGTAATCAGTTACTTAATGTTTTTTTAAATATCTCTTAATATTTTTACATTCATATATGTATTTATGTATATATATGAATGTATATCTGCCTATCAGCAAAAGATAAATTTACTTAGATAAGATAGGAATTTAAATATGAAGGAATATCTTTTTCTTATTTAGAGCATTGCAAGAAGCACAGGACATTTTTGGCGTTGATTTTGATTATGACGAATTCGGTAAATACGGTGAGGAAGATTACGAAGAAGAGGAGGAGGAAGAAGAAGATGAATATATGGATGAAGATATTGATACCGAACGACCGCGACGACCAAAGAAGCAGTTGAAGAAAAAGACTACGAGAAAGAGTATTTTCGAGATTTACGAACCCAGCGAATTAAAACGTGGTCATTTTACTGATATGGATAATGAGGTATTACATAAGATAATGTTAAACAGTAAATTATTGGCATTGGATAAATGTATTGGTATTTTTTATGTTGAATTTGAATACATTTAATTTTTCTGCATTACTCTTCGAAATCATTATAGTATGAAAATGAATTAGGACGAAAAATGTTGTGTTCCTACATCGGAATGCGTAAAAATTAATAATTAAATTTGAAATATGATACAGAAATCTTAAACGTTTTTTAGTTTAACACAAAAAAATTATATTAAATATTGTTCCCAAATTATTATTTATGAGATCTGATTTCAAATTGTAGATACGTAACACAGATATACCGGAAAGAATGCAGCTTCGGTCCGTACCAGTCACATCAGTTCCGGAAGGTTCCGATGAGCTGGATCTTGAAGCAGAATGGATTTACAAGCAGGCGTTTTGCAAGCCTACAATTTCTATTCAGGATGCCCACTTGAATGCTGAGGCAAAGGAACGGGCACGGAAAGGACCACAGACTATCGGCAAGATCAAGAAAGCCTTGGACTTCATGCGCAATCAACACTTTGAAGTCCCTTTTATATCCTTCTACAGGAAGGAGTACGTACTGCCAGAGTTGAACATCAATGACCTGTGGAAGGTTTACAAGTTTGACGCGAAGTGGTGTCAGTTGTGCCAGCGGAAAGAGAATCTGCTCAAGCTGTTCGAGAAGATGCGTAATTATCAACTGGATGAGATCATGAAAAACCCGGACGCTCCGTTGCCGGATAACGTGCGAGTGATTAAAGATGATGACATTGAGCGACTGAAGAACGTGCAGACGAGCGAAGAACTCAACGATGTCTATAATCACTTCATGCTGTATTACAGTCACGAGATCCCGACGATGCAGGAGGCCGTGCGACAAAAGGAGAGGCAAGCACGACGCGAAGAGAGGATCCAGCGGCGCAAACAACAGATTGCTGAGGCAGAAGAAAACGGAGAGGATCCGCCGGAAGAGGAAGAATTGCCTGAAGAGGAAGAGATCGACGAGACGCTGAAGCAAGCCGTTAGAAGCGGTCCGTACTCGATCTGTCGGAAGGCCGGTCTGGACGGTCTGGCGAAGAAATTTGGCCTAACACCCGAACATTATGCCGAGAATCTGCGCGATAATTATCAACGTCACGAGGTGGATCAGGAGCCGACCGAGCCGACAACGATCGCGACCGAGTACTACAATTCGCGATTCAAGAGCGCAGAAGAAGTCCTGAAAGCTGCTCAGCTGATGGTAGCGATTCAATTGGCGCGTGAGCCACTCGTGCGCAAATGCGTGCGCGAGATGTACATGGAACGCGCCAAGATATCTATCAAGCCAACGAAGAAAGGCATTAAAGAAATCGACGAAAATCATCCGATTTTCACGATGAAATACTTGAAAGACAAGCCGGTGCGTGACCTCGTGGGCGTTCAGTTTTTGAATCTGATGATCGCCGAAGAGGACAAGCTCATCACAATTACGCTCAGTGACACCATTGAGGGCAACACCAGCAGCAACTATGTCGACGAGATGAAGCAGCTCTACTGCCGAGACGAATTCAGCAAGCTCGTGCAGGATTGGAACGCGTTGCGCGTAGGTAGCGTCGAGATCGCGCTCAATCGCATGGTGATACCGCATCTGAAGAAGGAGCTACGCACGAATCTGATCGCCGAGGCGAAGGAGTGCGTGATGCGCGCGTGCTGCCGCAAGATGTACAATTGGATCAAAATCGCGCCGTACAGCTGCGAGTTCCCCGAGGAAGAGGACGAGGAGTGGGACACCAGCAAAGGCCTGCGCGTCATGGGTCTGGCCTACGTACCCGATTACTCGCAGGCAGCCTTTACTTGCTTGATCGCGGCCGACGGTGAATGCACGGATTACCTGCGCTTGCCGCATTTGATGAAGCGCAAGAACAGCTACCGCGAGGACGAGAAGACGATGAAGGAGGCCGATCTCTTGGCGCTGAAGAACTTCATAGCCACGAAGAAGCCACACGTGGTCGTGGTGGCTGGCGAGTCCCGGGAGGCAATGATGATCGCTGCCGACATCAAGAAGGAGTGCATCGCTAATCTATCAGAAGAGGAACAATTTCCCAATATCCAAGTGGAGATATGCGACAACGAGCTCGCGAAGATCTACTCCAACAGCAACAAGGGTGTCTCGGAGTTTCGGGATTACCCGGAGCTGCTGCGCCAGGCTATCTCGCTCGCGAGGAGGATGCAGGATCCGCTGGTGGAATTCTCACAATTGTGCACCGCCGACGAGGAGATTCTCTGCCTCAAGTATCACAATTTGCAGGATCAGTTGCCCAAGGAAGAGCTGCTGGAGAATCTGTATCTGGAATTCGTCAATCGCGTGAACGAGGTTGGCGTAGATGTGAATAAGGCAGTCCAACAGGCATACTGCGGCAATCTTGTTCAGTTTGTTTGCGGCCTTGGCCCACGAAAAGGTCAGGCGTTGATCAAGATGTTGAAGCAGACAAATCAGCGGTTGGAGAACCGGACACAGCTGGTCACCGCATGTCACATGGGGCCGAAGGTATTCATCAATTGCGCCGGCTTCATTAAAATCGACACCAACAGCCTGGGCGACAGTACCGAGGCGTACGTCGAGGTGCTTGACGGTTCGCGCGTGCATCCCGAAACCTACGAATGGGCCAGGAAGATGGCGGTCGACGCTCTGGAATACGACGACGAGGATGCCAATCCCGCCGGTGCATTGGAAGAGATCCTCGAGTCGCCAGAGCGCCTGAAGGACTTGGATCTCGACGCTTTTGCGGAAGAACTCGAACGACAGGGTTTCGGCAATAAGTGCGTCACTCTCTATGATATTAGGGCTGAGTTGAATAGCCGGTACAAGGATCTCCGTGTACTATATCAATCACCAAGTGCGGATAAATTGTTTGATGTTCTGACGAAGGAGACAGCTGAGACCTTCTACGTCGGTAAGCTGGTGCTGGCTACCGTGGTCGGCATCAGTCATCGAAAGCCACAGGGCGATCAGCTCGATCAGGCGAATCCGGTGCGAAACGAAGAGACTGGTCTGTGGCAGTGTCCGTTTTGCCTGAAGAATGATTTTCCTGAATTGTCGGAAGTGTGGAATCACTTTGATGCTGGCGCCTGTCCGGGCAAGGCCACCGGTGTCAGATTACGACTGGACAATGGTATCTCTGGTTATATCCACATCAAAAATCTGTCAGACCGCCACGTCGCAAATCCCTGCGAGAGAGTCTGCATGGGGCAGATCATTCATTGCCGGATTATTAAACTCGATTATGATCGATTCAGCGTCGAATGTACCAGTAAGAGCAGTGATCTCGCGGATAAGAATCATGAGTGGAGGTGAGTTAGATCACATAGATATACAAAATAAATAGTTAAGTTTTATATATATTATATGTATTACAGATCTATTATCTTTAAAATTATATGAATAAGATAGAAAGTTTGAAAGATAATAGAAATAATTTTTTAATTAAAAATGTTTGACTTTGTAATGATTTTTTTTCTTTGTATAATATTATGTAAATTATTATAAATTGTAATTATATTCACAGGCCGCAACGGGATCCATTTTATGACACCGACTCTGAGCAAAGGGACATAAAGGTAGAAGAAGACGCAAAGAAGGCAAAGCAGCGGCAAATCTACGTGAAACGTGTGATTGTCCATCCGTCCTTCCACAATATCAGTTTCGCCGAGACTGTAAAACTAATGCAAACAATGAAGCAGGGCGAAGCAATAGTGAGACCGAGCAGCAAAGGTGCCGACCACTTGACAGTCACGTGGAAGGTCACCGATGACATTCTACAGCATATCGACGTTCGCGAAGAGGGCAAGGAGAACGCTTTTTCATTAGGACAGAGCCTATGGATCGGCAACGAAGAGTTCGAGGATCTGGATGAAATCATCGCTCGACATGTAA
Organism: Tetramorium parvispinum; assembly: GCA_011638315.1. Classification (NCBI taxonomy): domain Eukaryota; kingdom Metazoa; phylum Arthropoda; class Insecta; order Hymenoptera; family Formicidae; genus Tetramorium; species Tetramorium parvispinum. The sequence continues at coordinate 7,202 of VBVR01003749.1, forward strand.
ATCCCATGGCCGCTTATGCCTCTGAATTACTTGACTTCAAATATTACAAGCCTACTGTGGAGGGAATCAAAGACAAAGCGGAAGAGATACTGAAGGATCAAAAGAAGGAGAATCCTGGTGGAATTCCTTATATCGTATCGGCAGCTAAAGTAAATAAACCGCATAGCTAATTTTTAACTAGCACGTAGCGCAGCAATTTCTCTTTTTCATTTTTTTAATTTAAAAATAATTTCATTAATTCTTCTTTCATAGACCTATCCTGGAAAGTTCCTACTCTCTTATCTGCCGCGTACGCGCTGCCGCCACGAGTACGTCACAGTGACATCCGAGGGCTTTAGATTTAGAGCGCAAATGTTCGGCAGAGTGAGCGATCTATTACGCTGGTTCAAAGAACATTTCAGGGATCCCGTTCCTGGACAATCCACTCCAAGCACACCGCGCGGCGCGATGACTTCTAGGACACCTTATACTACTACGCCAGGAACAGTCAGCGGTAAGTATCATTACTGCGATCCATTGTCCATCCACCAGAATTCTTAGTGCAAAAGTAATTCCTGAAACCATCGTCTAATTATATAATAAGTTAAGAAATATATTTTATTAGAAAAAAATATTTAAGAAAAATTATCAATTATTTTGCGAATGTTGAAATAAAATAAAATATAAATATAAACACACTAAATATAAATGTATTATTTTGTTTCAGGAATGAATCAAGAAGCCATACAGCGAGTTGCACAGAACCTTCCACATCATATGCTGCATTCGTTAACACAAGTGGCAAATCAGACGCCGCATCATTATCCGCCACACACCCCCGGGGCAGCTAGTGCTACCGGCTACGGTGGAGTCCATACGTATCCCAACACACCGTATACGCCATCTGGTCAAACTCCTTTTATGACTCCATATCAGACTCCACATCACACACCGCATCATGGCCAGCCTACTCCCAGATACGGTCAACAAACCCCCAGCCATCATCAAGGGCCCTTCGTGCATCCGCCACCGCCCTCGATGACGCCCGGCCATCACAGGTCCGCTCAATCGCATAGACCTACACCACCTCTGTCTACTCCTTCCGGCGATCCGACGGATTGGAAGAAGGCCGCCGAGGCATGGGCACGTTTAAAAACCGTTCCACGAGTCTCGTAAGTGTAACAATAAATAAATAAATAACGAACACGTTTTTCAATCAAAATCGTTAATATTAGTATTTGAGATGTTAATGTTCTCTGTTTGGTTATCCTCAATGGTTAAATGTGTTTTCAGCGGATCGACGCCCAGATACGAAGAGTCCAGGAAAACTCCGCGTAGCTATGACGACTCGGTAGGCAGAACAACGCCCTCCGGAAGAAGCAGACCCTCGTCTACGCGTACTCCGTCGTACAAATCTCCACGGGGCACTCCACACACGAATTCTAGTCCACGGAGTATGTCTCTCAGTGGAGATGGTACTCCTTTGTACGACGAAAGCTAACGGGATTGTGCATAGCTGATTATATTTGTTAGTTACGTCATATCATGCTATGTATGAATAATAAGAGTGCGCGTAAGAGTCCTCGACGACGGGTGTCAGTTTCATCCTGAGATATTCGTCGATCGCTAGCGAATTGAACCGATCATTGATCGTTGCAGGCATGCAACATGCGTAGTAAATTCTTCCACTTTCTTGCACGTGAGGTTTCGTTTGCGATCAAGAGAGGGTTCGTCGATTGGCTATTTGTAAACTACAGTGTTGTAATGTAATTTATTTATTTTAACTAACTTCTCAATTTCTTCCTATGTACATAATAAAATTTATATAGAAATCCTTATGAGAGCGATGAACACACTTTACAATCTTGATTTTTCTGTACACTGATGGCATCAATGAAAAGTAACTTATAAAAAGTAGAATTTATTAAAATTGTACTACATTGTAATAATTTTGAAAGCTCTTTATTTATCAGTTATAATAGAAAGATATTAAAGACTAGAGTTAACTTAAAGTTATATTTTCTTACAGATATATCGACAGGATAGCATTAATATGATTGTAACTGAATTATTGCTCAAAAATATATCTTACATTTTTCATTGGTGCCGTTATGGTTGTAATAAAAAGAACTGATTGATTTAATTATATGATAATTATCAGCAGTGGTACAGCCTCTCTTGAAAATGAGCGTTACATTGTTTACAGACTTCTATACCTAAATACCTGGACTGCTATTTCTGAAAAGTGAAAGTAAGCTTAAACGGTCTCAGGAGAAATGACTGGAATTTAAAATCATCGTTAATGCTATTTAAGCATCAGTACTAGGATATACGTATGGATTTACGAAATGATTGAAAAAACTTTCCTCGGACTGATTTATCTTAACTATAGCACGATCTAGGTATTCTATAGAAATCTGTACATTATATACTCAAATAGTCTATATAAAAAATATCTGCAAAATATTTAAAACGTTCAAGGTATTGTCGCATGTACTTGAAATCGCTAAATAGCTTGCATCCAATTACTTGCGAGTAAATTTCCTTGTATAAAAGCAGAAGCAAAGACGATTATTTTTATGTATTTGTATCGAATATAACTTTTATTTAGGTATGCACCAATGAATTATGTATGTTTCTTGTATGACTTAGAAAATGGCCGCTATTTCATACATACAATTTATACAATTGTTAAATGATAATATTAAACATGAAAGCAATATATTTTAAGTGTTGTATTTTTATAATCCCTTGGCTTTTTTATTTCTTCGTTTTAAAAATATTCATCCCAGTCCAAGAAAATTTTTTCTGTATTATGTTTCTCATATTTTAGTAAAAAGTAATGGCACTTTTGTATTATATTGTTACAAATGAACAGAAACTGTAGATTTTACGATTTTTGTACATGTAAGATTACTGAGGAAAGAAAATGTTCCAGTTTCTTTCCCCAACAATATAATTTACGAGAATATAGAACATTTAGCATTAATAAGATAGGACAATATATAAATATATAATAAAAAAACAAACAATACTTTTTTTTAGAATAAAATATTCGCATATTTGTCATCGATATACGAAATAATATTTGTATGAAATTACCGTCTGAGATTATATAGATGATTCTTCGTTTTCTGATAGGAAGTCCTTTGATTGCGGCATATTTTGATAATAAACATACGTCATTTCTTGGTTTCTCTTTGTTGGTGAGTAGTAATCTGCGTAATGCCTGTATAAATAAATAACATTAGTTACAACATAAATCATGCATTGTTTAAATAAAAAATGCATTGAATGAAGATGTAAAAATTACTTGGTTGCATGTTTACGTAAAATTCTATTCGAGGATTTTTCTATCTTTTGCCGCTTCCTTAATGTCATAGTATACGGTGATGATGTTTTTGGATCTGCATTTTCATTTGTTTGAGAATTTCGCATACGCTGCATAAAAAAGATAAAATATTATGTCACGCTTATTGAGAAAAATCACATCGTTCTCTTTAAATTTCAACGTTACTTTTCGCGGAGATACTTCTTGCTCCTCATCGCTGGAACTAGTAGACGAGAACGTCAACTTTTGCGCTAGTCGTCTGCTGTTGACAGATTTCCGAAATTTCTTCAAATTATTGGATCTTTTTACGTTATTTGCAGTTTTAGATGAAGTTTTAGAATCTTGAACCTTTTCAATGACAATTGTCTAAATTGAAAAAATGTACACAATCTATAAATCTTAATACATTTATATATTGTAAAAATATAAATTTACAAACTTACGTGATTTTTATTTGTATCAAAAGTTTTGCACGATTCAGGCAACAATATTTGCTCATTTACATTTTGCTTCTTTGATGAATTCACGTTTTGGTTTTTTATTTTTTCAATATCCTACATTTTATAAAGAAGAATATGTACATTTATCGTGAATGTTATAAAAACAATACTTATGTGATTATAATAATTTTTACCGTAGACTCTTTCTGAACTTTTGAATTATCAGGCAGCGAAAGTAACAATGATTCCTGCGAATTTCCCGGACTATAGACTGGATTGTTATTTTTCAAAGTTACACGTTCACCTGTATGACAGTAAAAAGATAGCGATTCTGAGCTTTTCATCTATTCTAAAAATTATGTTTCATCTATTTTTTCATATTTTTATTGTTAAATTATTTACCTGTCCAGTAACATAACGGAGGTATGATGCGACGGCCTCTTGAACTAACACGTGTATTCAATGACTCCATCGTCGTCGTATTATGAAGTTTTTCTTTGATTTCTTGAGCTTTATCTGGGAAACGAAAATGATTATAAGAGAACACAAGTAATTCATTATTTAATATATTTATTGAAAGTAACATATACTTTAAGAAATTTACCGTGTTGCAACGTTTCCCAAGTCTCACAAAATTGCTCGATCTTCGCAGGACATCCATAACGACATTGTCTCGCAAGTTCCTTGGGAATAGCTAAATACAACGAGTTTCAATTGACAAATAATTATCAACGTACAATTAATGTCGGATTTCGGATACTTTACTGTGGTTGTTGTCGTTTAAATGTCCAAGAAGTTCATAGAATTCGTGATTTTTCGTTTGGATTAGCGTCGCTGTTAATCGCCTCGCGACAATGTCCGTCGTAAACTTCCTGTGCATAACGTGACCAGCTTCACTATAAGCAGAAAAAACAATATTTGTTAATTATATAATTTATATGATCATCTCGTGATTAGTCATATTATCTAGAAGAACTTACTTGAGTAATTTTCCTTGAAAAACTAAACCTAATTCAGATTTCGCGTCAGACACTACATTTGGTGTCCACGCGGTCAGCACTTTGGGATTTTTTTCAACTTCGAGTTTGCCGCTTTTAGGTTGCGCATTTGTTGAATTCGAATTAGTGGGATTTATATTATCTTCATTTTTGTTATTTGTTGTCAGACAAATCTTTCTTTTATTGTTAACCGTTTCGACTGTTGTTGTCTTCGAATGAGAATCATTAATCGCAGATTTTGCAGTGACTGACGTTTTCAACATGGACTTCTTATCAGATTCCTCCAACGGCCGAACATTTGCGTCCTGCTTATCCCCGTTCTTCACGATTATCTTGGAATCATGTGGCTGTCTGGCCTTCGAGCCTACTTTATGTATTTTTAACTTCAAATTCATTGGCACCGAACTGATTATGGTCGGTTTGGATTTCTTTATTGCGTTGATTTCCGTTGGTTCGATAAATTCTCTATGTAAATCCGGGGAGGCGCAGGGCTTCTCAGGAGAGTCGCTATTACTTTCATTACTTATCACAATATCTTGGTCCGTCTTGTGTTTTTGTTTATGTATTTTTAACTTCAAATTCATTGGCACCAAACTGATTATGGTCGGTTTGGATTTCTTTATTGCGTTGATTTCCATTGGTTCGATAAATTCTCTATGTAAATCCGGGGAGGCGCAGGGCTTCTCAGGAGAGTCGCTATTACTTTCATTACTTATCACAATATCTTGGTCCGTCTTAACATGCGATGTTAAGACGGATTGTAGCTGTTCTGCTACTGTAGCTGTTCTGCCTGTTTTTCGTGTATCCGTGCTCACAGTCATAACATCGACGTCAGAATTGGTGTAGTCAACATCCGCAACAAACTGCGAACGCGCGTTCTCTTGAATATTCCTGTGAACAACTTTCTGTTCCTTTATAAAAACATTCAAATTAACTTTTTGTGCCTCAGCATCATCCTGCACATGCATCGCAGACTTGCCTCCCCCGTACACATTCAAATTATTCCTCTGTGTCTCTCGATGGTTGGAAAACGACATTTCTCGTGGTCTTTGAGCAATATCTACCGCCTCGCGACACTTCCTCGTGTCGTGCGTTATTTCCACTTCGTCCTCCGTGATACTAATGCAAGAGTCCTCGGGAATTGAATTTTTCTTAGTGTCAGCGACTGGATTTGCATAAACAGACCCGAATTTAATTTCTGATTCTGCGTTGCACGGCAGATTCGATGAGGCATGCTTCTGAGCGATCGGATAAACCGTTTTTTCCCTCACTTTACGTTTGTATGCGCTTCTGGATGTTTCTCTAGCTTTTAAAACTCGTTCGATTGAAATTTTAGGTACACCCGCGTAAATCTCGCTCTCTGATTTATCTGAATCGTCATCGTTTCCCAGTTTAACTGGGTTCGTCAGCATAGCATTAAAATCATTTTTTATGCTTCCATATCCCAGATCGGTGGAATGTCCATAATTTTTCAAGTCTGTCAGTTTATTATCGTTTCCACGATTGTCATCACACAATAACTCACTTCGTTGCAATGATATCGCTGCCGAGTTATTGAATGTTTTGTAACTCGCGGAGGCCATCGAGTTATTGCATTCCGATCCCGATCTGTAAGACACTACATAATTCATACAATCGAACATCTCAATAATTTTATCGATATATTTTCGAGAGCAATTTTTGTCCACCAAATTGTTGAGAATGATGTTCAGTTTATCCTCCTGAAGAATTTCATTTAATTTACTGACTTTTCTGGAACTGGACGGTGGATTTATATCCGGATTGACATTTTGTTTATTATCCTCATCACGTAGCGGGTTTCTTGTTTGCACGATAGGAATAACATCCTTTTCCAAGTCGGAAATAGGCTTTTCAAACGAAGTATTTTTTTCATAATTTTGTAAATTACGAGTAGAGTAATTATATTTTTCTTTTTTTTCAGATGCATTGTTCAGATTTTTAGTCTTAGTGCACTGAAGATTACAGGATTTCTTTGTAGAAACTGAATCGTTATTTTTCATGTATGCATATGTTAGGTCCGTCAATTCGCTATTCAAATCATCATCGCTGTCAGTAATCGGGGTAGGCCAACGAAACATCACTGGACATCCTTTACTGATATATGTCCTCCATATTTGATAAACATTCTCCCAATCGTCAGGAAAGCCGTTATAAAATTTCCCGCGAATGTAATCCGGTAATCCTGCATAAATTATACAAGTTATTTTTAACAAAACAAAAATTTTATACAAATCATTACCATTTCTCTCGTCAACAATATTCCCTTGGAGAACGTATTTGTGCTTGTACTTGGATTCAACGCATATCGCGGAATATCTTCTGATAACTGGTTTGCTGCGTGCAATCCTTCCACTGTTGACAAAGACATCACAAGTAATCAATATCAGCACTTGAAAGAATTATTAATCAGTGTGGCGTTTTTACACTCACCATTCTAACGTTCCTTTAATTATCAACTCGTATTGGTCATTTAACATGACTTTCCAGTTCGAAAATACTCTGTCAACCTTGGTAGAAGTTGGCGATGTGACAGGGGTATTCGAATAATTTTTGTCAGTGTTTGCACTGGTAGATATCCAGCTGTGGGTGCTCTTCAAGGAAACCGTATTCGGTATAGAAGATTGTATAGCCCTGTTAAGCAAAGTCGCCGCCTTTTCGCAATTGGATGACGTGCGAACTCGATCCGGTGGTTCCTTAGACGCGCGATAAACTGTACTGCTCGCCGGGGGCGGCATGGTGAACCGATCGACGTGATTATCCTGCTGGGCATGATACTCCTTGACGCTGGAGGTGGTAATTCCTTGCTTGACGATGCTGCTCTTTTTCTTTAACAGGACGTTCCTCAGGTTGTTGCTGTGGCTCAAGATCTCACTCGAACTTTGCATCGACGAAGTGGCATTATTGGAACTCAAGGTGTCTACATTAATGCTGGAGACGCTGGGCCAGGTTATCATGGACGTTTTGCCGTCGTGCGCGCTCTTCTTGTTTTCCTTCTTCAGTACGGCTAGTTTCAGGGAACGTTGCAACTTGTTGAATCGTTCGTCTACCTGCAGTGATCCGAATGTGGTCTACGGCAACAAATTCAAAGTACAGTTCATAGGCTTTTCAAACGAACTCGCAATTTATATTTAATTAGAAACTGAGATAATATTTAGACTGACAAGAGATATGTCCTTTGAACTTTCACGTTGGGGGGGTATGTATACGTACCTCATGCTTGGCCATTGGAAGTTGGTCCCGTGAGGTTATGTTTTCTGTTTATAACAGAAAGTTGCGCGTCAAAAATTCCACTGTGAGAAATTAAAAGCAGAAAAAGAAGCTGCAATAAAAGCGTGATAATGTAGCAGCAGGGACGTCGATTCGTGAGCTCCAAACGTTCCTGCGTTTCTCTCTTCGAATTACGTCTACGACGTCACTTCACTGATCAATTAACGAGCGTCACCGATATTTTCAAATTTAAACGTACACACGCCATCCATTTTCCCTCGCGAGGGACAGCAGGCTTCCTCAAATTGATTAGCGTATAATTCGATTGCAATACTTGTAATTTCACGAATTTTTAATTATGATGTAAATTGTTATAACAGAATTAATAAGTAATTGAATAATTAATAAAAATGGAAGAAAGTCAAGTTTTTTAATTGCGAGATTTTTAAATGTGAGAAACAATGTATTTAAATTTTATTTAAAAACGATTGTAATTAAAACTTTTCCAAAACTTTTTCAAATACAGCAAGAAAATTTATATTTTAATATTATATTATGTATATACATACCTTTTTTCGATAAATCCTGAGGCTGACTTCACATGGGCGTAACTTGCGCCCCATGTGAAGCCAGCCTGAGTGCTTTTATGGCGGGAAACAGAATTGTCCTCTTTCCGATGAGTTTCGAAACGCACTGAAAAGTCTCTGACATCTGTTTCTGATAGATTAGGCCGATATTTATAATTCGTTATTCTTTACACTTAAAATTTAGATACTGGATGGATCATTTCACTGGCTACAGAATATCTGAAGATAAACTTAAGACGATCTTATATTTAAGACCGAGCTTTTAAATAATTGTGAGATAATTGCGAGAAAGTCACGATATGTACAAATATATGATATCTTTTAGCAATAAATATTCTTTTCCTCTCATATTAAGGGGATCCTGTAGCCGTCCGCGGAATTGAATTTTCTAAAAGGATTTTCAAATCTATGAAAGTAGTACGAAGATATCCTTTTACAAAAATTCAGTTCCGCGGACGGCTACAGGATCCCCTTAATCTTCAATCTCATAAATTAAAATTACTCCGAGAAAAATGTTTTGCATTATGAACCAAAAGTTTTTTTGATATATACCCAAAAAAAATTATTTAGTTGCTGTAAACAAATATGTTATTTGCTTGTATCTTGTTAAATCGTTTTGATTTAGAGCACAAAACAGAAATGTTTAGAGAATAAAACTGTTTTGTTCTCTAAACCAAAACGATTTAACAAGATATAAGCAAATAACACATTTGTTTA
>VBVR01003750.1:0-16480 GCA_011638315.1 Tetramorium parvispinum
TGTCAAATACGATTAAGATACGAATAAGCTTATTCGTATCAAATACGTATTTGTAAAACATAGTTTATCCGTTTGTCGAATACGATTTTAATTGGTTGCAGAATAACGTTAAATAAACGTTGTAAAGCTACATTGAAATAACGTATAAATGCAGTTTATGACAACGTATATCAGCCGGACATCACAACTAAAATTATACGGAACTGATACGTTGAATCTACTACGTTTAGACTATACGTAAATATTGATTTAAACGTACAATATACTATCATATGTTTATTGGGATATTGCAAATAACAGAATGCGTTTTCCCGTTGGTCCATATCTTTTTACGACTTGGCCATCCTCGTGTCGCCGGTCGGTTTTACTAATCGACAGTTTTGTCATAACTGTTAAGACCAGACCTCGCTTTATCCCGGCACTTCCGCTTCGCCCATTTCGTTCGAGTTCTCGCCGAAGATGACGTGAGTCTTGCTAACAAAACTGACGATGCATTCACGAGGATGACGCATCCTCTATCTTGATTGAAAGATAAAATTTACAACCTAATTTTTTAGTCCTAAAAGAATCATCAAACTTTGCCTCGATCGATTATTTCGATCGCTTATATTCTTGTTGACGAGCCTCGTCTCATTGGAATTGCAAGAGAATCTCTCAATAATCATCGAAAGTGAGCAATCTATCGGACCTCCTGGAGCGTCCGCCGGTCGCTAATTGATCCGTGGAATCCGTTCTGAAACAACGAGAATGTCGCAACAAAGCAAGGACGAGCGCCCAAGGCGAAAAACACGCTTTGCCATCCGAATAGAACGATGAATAATCAGGCAAGACTGCGTCGGTCGATACAGACACATTTTCAGAAATAAATTAAATCAGAATTAATTATATTACGTTATGACACTCGTGCTACGAGTTTTTTAGAGTTAAAATATGAAGATATTTTTAACGAGAAGAGAGATAATCCAGCGCTCCTGGATACAACTCGACGCAGCTTCGCGCGCTTATAAGACTTTTCCTCTTAGCAATTTACCGTCCGATCGTGCCGATGCGCTCGCGCTGTCCTGTTCTAATCAACTGCAGGCGATCGCGAATTCATTAACACGAAAAGAAAACCGGATCCGGAATCCGCGCGCGAGGAATACACATTTGCATGAGTCATCGTCATCGGCGGCCGCGGCTACAGCGCGCCGCGTCATCCTCCTCGGCCACGTTCGAGTCCTCTGGCGTCTTGATACATTAACGCGATAATCTCTAATCTATCTTATCTCATAACGCTTTTACTTACATCTGCAAGGTACGACGCAACGGATATAAATAATCCCAGCCGGTTCGTATCGAATCACCATCCAGAATCGAGCATCCATGTTTGCACGTGCGTCAGTCACTTTTTTGTTTCGTTCCTCTCGGAAGTTTCGACAATTCCTTATAATGTTTCTATATTCGATACGTTGTCCGTAGCATCGCAATCTCGGAGAATTAAAATTCTATTAAGATAAAATCTAATTATTATTAAAACAAAATTGCTGATTTGTAAATTACAGTCATTTAGTCCAATTTTAACCCTTTGAGGATCGATGACTCTTTAAAGAGCTAGGACATTTACTTTACTAAACTTTTAAATTTTATTTTAAAAAATATTATATTTCATCATAATTCATTGAAATAAAAATTTTTCTCTACGAGAAAGACCGGTTCTCAAAGGATTAATTATCAAGTCCTCCATTTTTAATTACTTACAATACTAATAATATTAAATAAAATATTTATACTACTAAATCAGTAGACACGAGTAGTTTATTAAAGCAAAATTAATTCCAGATTCCCCAAAGCGTCCGTCTTTAACACGTCCATTATTTTCGAGCCTTCGCACGATGTCCCCAAAAGACTAAACGCGACGATTAAGGGCGGATGGGGTAGACGTATACGAAACCAGGGTAAAAGAACGGGACAGGCGGAACGAAAGCGGATGATGTATAAGGGTGGACGTTTTGCACGAGGCTGTGTGGAAAACGAGCGTGCACGAGGCGGACCGAACGAAACGGTGCGACACGCACTCGCACAATGGTAGAGAGAAAGAGAAAGAGAGAGAAAGAGAATGATGCACACGAGGCGTATCATGGCGTAATTGCGTTATCGTCCATTAATCATGTTACTTATGCCCCGTGCAGTTCTATGTATAGCGTGTAATTGTATCGTCCGTCCGCCCGGACGGACGTCCCTTTACGAAGGGCTTCGTTTTCGTCCATTTTTCGCCTCTCGTTGTCGTCGCCTTTGACGGCAGGATTGTGTCCCGGCCGGTCGGCCTGGTGAATGCGTTTTCGAAGAAAACGCGTCCGCGGCGCGAATGATGGAGCGCCCGGTCGCGGCGCGGCGGTGAAAACCTGTTTCGATTTTTGATCCGTCGTCGATGCTATAATAATTGCATCCGCAACGTTGTTAGCTCCGTCGCGCGCACGGTGACGTGATTTATGCGATCTCCGCCGAGCTATTTTTTTTCCTTTTTTTCTCTCGCGCGCGCGCGCGTGCAAATCCGCGCGCGACGCGCGGGGAAGAATGCATTTTCTTCTCTCCCGATACGTTCTCACAGGCACGTATGCGGCCAAGTCGCCGCGGAATGCCGGCCGCGAATGTCCGACCACTTTGGTTTTTACCTTCCCTGCTTCAAAATCGATCAAGCACACCGTGGGCTTCTCTATTTTCTCGGGCTCGCGCGATCGGCCGATGACAGCGCGGCCGACGCGCATCGCCGATCGTTTCTCGCTCCACCCGCCGGGCGAACGATTAATTATCAACCTGTTGACACGTCGAAATAAGTGATTATCGCTCTCTCGCTCTTCCCCCGCGCGGGAAACCGGCTATCCGGGATAGGCCGCGCCGTTGACAAATAGCGAGTGTCGGCGAGTGATTTACCGACTCGGAGATAATTGGCGACGAATGGCGAACGCGCGGAATACAACGCGCGCGTTTCGTTATCTCGTAGGTACATGCACACGTCGGATGCGCAACGTGCGGCCGCCGCCACCGCCGCCGCCGCCACGGCCGCGGCCGCGCGGCTTCGCGTAATCGAACGCCGCGAAAATCTATCTGTCGTACCGTTACGCCGATAATGCTAACGAGCGAGGCTATCGGCCCGCTCATTGTGCGGCGCCAGCGAGAACAGCAGCCACAAGAGCGAGAGAGCCTGTATTCTAATTACAGGCTACGTGCATCTTGATAATTCCCGTCGTCGTCGCCGAGAAGCACACGGGGGGGATACGCCGGACGTAGAAAAATATCACCGGCCGGACGAATACATTAATACGTACCCATTACATTACGCGAGCGCGCTTTAAACGTGATAACTTGTCCGCGCGATGAAAACCATGCGCGCGCGGTCGTAACTTTCATCTGAATATTAACCATATCCGTAGCGCTTGCGACCTGTCCCGGCTTGCGACGTCGTCGGCTCGGCGCGGCCCGGCTAACATACGGCGGGCACCGTATTGTAAATCATTCAGCATGTTATTTAAAATCGCGGAGGTCGTTTATATGAAGCCGGTAGAGGAGTACGCGCAACTCCTCCTCGCTCGCCCGATCGCGCGACGACGCTTGATGAAAAAGTAACGCATTTTGCACGCGCGAAGCTACTCACCTTGGGACGAACCCTGCAATTACTCGCGATTAACAGCGAAACAATTGACAAACAAACAAGACTTTGTTGATATATCGCTTATTTACCGCGATAACATAATCTTAAAATCGTCATTTTTCAGTTGCTTGCGAAAGAAGGGTGAAAATTTAGATAAACTAAATGAAGAGATAATATTTGGCTACTTTTATTCCTCTACAATCAGTTATTATCATCAAAATCACATTTAAAAATAATATTACACAGTAAAAAACATTTTGTATTTGTGTTAAAATTTTCCTGTGTAGAAAGCTTTGTGTTAAATTTAACACAAAATTTTTTACTGTGTACGAAATTTTGAAATATATTTAAACTTACTTTCCTAGTTTTTTTAGTTATGTCATTGTTGCAGCAAATAAACGATATATCCTTACTTTTTATACCTTTTATATTTTCTAACTTTTTTAACTTTGTCGCGTGGACGTATTGAAAGTACCTATTGATTTAATCCCTCGCAATATCGACAATGCGCACTGAGAGAAAAATATAGCTACTTTTGGCTTCAACCATATCATTTTATAATATTTTAACACGAAATATGATTACCTTAACTATAATATACATCATTGTGTTAACCATAATTATCGTTGGAAATGTTATAAAATTTATATGATTGAGACCAAAAGTAACTATATTTTTCTCTCACTGTGTGATTAATTTGCAGCGTTTAAACGACGCCTATCTCGACGATGCGATTCGCGTATCGTCTCCTTCGGGAATTTTGTCACTAACAACAGAACCGAGCGCTCGTCCTGGACGTTCTCTCAACACGGGCCGAACGAAGCGAGCGAACACGTCACGTTCGTTAGACGCTTCGAGATTATCTACCGAGCGTAAAATCCCATCCCGCAGATTCCCGATACTCCGATATGCTGTGTAATCTGGAAGCGCTCTCGGACTAGCGAGGCCGAATAACTGTGATTACACAGTCGACCAGTGTCTAATCCTATCGCGGAACTTACCGCCATAAAATAATTACCTCGCTTCGCGCGCGGACATCTCGGCTTCGCCGGGGAAAGACTCATCAGGCTGCGGATCGCGGAGTAGCAGTGCGTAATCGATCGGCGATCGCGAGGTCGCGGCGTCGCGCGGCGGCGTCGAGGAAGCTTCCCGGCGAGCGAACGAGCGAGCGAGCGAGCGAATCTCGTCCGGCTGCTTTTTACCACGTGTTATTAGGTGCAATAAACTATGACGCTCGCTTACCATAATAGCTCGGACACGCGGAGCAGCAGCGGAGGGACAGTGCGTCGGTTAAAGCTTCCTTCCACGTTTTTTGCCGCGTCCGGATGAAGCGCGGATGAGGCGCGTCGCGAAATAAAAGATCGGATTCGAGTCCTTCGCGCGCATGATCGATGACCGAAGAAACGTCCGACGTCGACGATGATGCGCCGACGGGAACGGGTTTAATCCGACCTTTTTTTCTCTCTCTCTCTCTCTCTCTCTCTCTCTCGTTCACTCCGCGAGCACGAGATCGCGTTTCGCCGGGATCGCGTGGCGTTGCTCGCGAGCTGAACGCTACGCGAACATCCTCGTCGAGAGGCCGCGCGCTGTCAAACAGCCGGACAAAAGGTAGCGATCGACGTGGCATCACAAACGTTCAATTTTTACATTCTAGCGAAAGCGGAAAGTAGAGGCGGACAAAAATAAGCGACATTTCGCCGTAATAATCGCTAAACGAGGAGGAATAATGATAATCCAGCGATGCTCGGCGATCAGAGTCGCCTGTCGTCCTCGCAGTGAGAGTAAAACCCGATCGGCGATTTTCCACGGAGTCCGATGACGATCGGGACAAGGTTGCCTCGTTCGACAAGGGGGGAGGGGTAGGGGGAGGTACCTCGGGTATCTAGGATACACGCAACGTAGTTTTAGAATCCTCCCGAGCTATATTTAGACGAAAGATAGCCGTGCGCGCAAAGTGCCCCCCCCCTCCCTCCCACTCCGCTCTCAGGATAGATACTCGCTTATCGGACCATGACTGCATCGGCTTCTTCATCGCGTCTCGTTGCTCTTGCTCGCCTTCTTCCCTTCTCCGAGAGAGAGACTGCGCTCGCTTCTTTTTCTCCTTCCTTCGCCGCCGTCGCCGCGCTGCTCTTCCTCCTTCAGGGCCTCGGGCGAACGAGTTTTCAATATGATATGCGTGTTATGGTTACGGGAGGATAATCAGCTACCGGATACTTGTTTTAGCTGGGTTTCGCACTGGAAATTAGACGAGAATGCGGAGGGGGAAAAAAAATCGCCCATGTTGTATAAACAGATCGTTATCATTTTGCGCGGATAAGGCGCGGGAGCGACGGCCGCCGCGGCCGGGGCGTCGCGCTCCGATGGCCACCGAAGTCGAGGAACTCGAAAAAGAAGCGACAAAAGAGCGAAAGTTTAAACGCGGCGAACGCTGGAAAACGACGTTTGAGCGACGTCGTTCCTTTCCCCGGCGTCGCGGCTTGGTATTACCGAGCCGTGATTAAACGTTAGATCGACCAGAGGATGTGCCCTATCTAATGCCAGCGTGTGTTTCCGAGATGATAGTTCACAGGGAGAAACAGAGCCATTAAACAGGCAGGCTGGAAATCTAAAAGCAGTTAACGATACTTACAAAGGCACATTAATACGGCCGATGATGTTAATTTGCCGTGATGAGATTTACAGGCGATGCGTTTTAACGTGGAGCGTCGGCGTGAAGGTGAAGGCTGATTTCGCAGCGCGAGGATGAGCGGTGCCTCACGTGGCGTTTATAAGCGACGCGTGATCGGCCAAGAAATTAATTCCGCAGACAAGGCGCTTCGCTGGTCGATCGCTGCAATGACCGGCCCGGGCAGCACCGAGATCCCTCAACCCGACGACATTTTTCCCCGATTAATCGCTAAATTGACGTCGACCGGGCGGCGCGGGGGTACGTGGCGAGTCCAATTATCATTGTCAGAGGTAACGCGCGGGGTTACGCCCGCTCTACCGCCCCGTCGCGCCGCCACCGCCGCCGCCGCGAGCGCATCACGCTCCCGCAATTTGCCGGCGGTTATTTTTACCGTACCATCGACGACCGGCGACGGGCTAAACGCGCCTTAATGGGATGATTTTCCAGTCAGCTTTTCGCGATACGACGGCGACGGGAGACCGCGCCGCCAGAGAGACGCGCCCGCTCGTTAAACGGCCGTGCGTGCGTGAAGACGAAAAATCGAGGGAGGCCAGACCTTCCCTCTCGCGCCAGGAGAGTGAGAAAAGAGAGAAAAGCGCGGAGAACGTATCGAAGGTACGCGGAGGGGCGAGAGAGAAAGAAAGAAAGAGAGAGAGAGAGAGAGAGAGAGAGAGAGAGAGAGAGAGAGAATTTCTGCGGCAGGCAGGCAGGTGTAGCGCGCGGGCTGTTTTCGCCGCGTAGCGCGAGATTGAAATTAAAATCGATTAGCCTCGGGCGAATAATCGTTAATCCGTCAAGTTCTTCCCGTCGCGAGCGCGAGCAAGAGGGGGACTGCCGCCGCCACCGCGTCGTCGTCGGCGGCATTCAATTAAATGGCCATCGTGACGCGCGATCGAGATCGATGAAAAGTCTTATCGGGAGGACGATATTATCCTTCACAATGCTCGCGCGCGCAGCGTCTTTATGGCAGCTTGAGGGATACACGTCTCCGGCCGCGTCTCCCTCGCGCTCGAGCCGAGATGAATATCAAGGACTAAGCTGGCGGAGAAATTCTATTTAAATATTTAGAAATTTTTACTTTGCCGATACTCCGGCATTTTATGTTAAAAACATATTCGAGATTATCTCGTTTAATAATAATTGTAGAAAGTATATTTTTAATGCGCGTATTAGCGTCCTCATAAAAGATACCATCTAATAGCTAAACGCTAATTTTCAAACTACCGACGACAACTGAAAAGTTCTCGGTGCTTATCTTAAATATCAAATCGAAGTACAACGTCGGCACTTCATTCCGCTGTTAAGCATCAGTACTCGCTACAACGACTCCGAGTTCGGTCGTGCTCAGTGTGGATTTTTTTTTACACAGTTATGACGTTATAGATGCGAAGATTATCGTCCTACACGGCGTTACCTTGCCTCGATACTTCCTCGAACGACCGCGGTACGGAAACGTGAGAAACACACGCTAATAAGAGGCCCCAACGTCGCTTATCTTAAAGCTGTAAAATAATCTGTATTATATTAACGAGATAAATAATCGTCACCGAGCGCACCGCGGTATGCCTCGTCGTTACCACGGCGCAGGACGGGGGAGGAGTGGAGCGAAAGGCGTCGGGTACAAACTGGTCGGATGAAGCTGGAGCGAGGGAGATCGCGCGGAATCTCACGAGACTAACGACGCCCGATGACTCTCGATATCCCCGTTAAAACGGCTCCTATACGAAGCTATCGAAGCCGGTTTACGACGCGTCCGAATCGAACTTTTGCGATTGCGCGGCGCGGCATAATCGTTACGTAGGGACATAGCGCCGGTCTAACCAGTCCCGATAAGATCTTTCCCAGGCTAAATATAACGTCGCACCGGCTAAATCCGTATCGCGCCTATCGGGAGAGGCATTGATCGGACACGCGGAACATACTGAGCGCGTCCGTTTAAATGATTTCTCGAATGATCGCCGGCCACTACGGCGGCGTAAACGCGCGGACCAGGTGAAATGTGGTTCTCGCCCAATAAGGAGAAAAGGAGAAGTTCGAGCGCGGGAGATAATTCTACAGATTTAATTCGGTAATCCGAATACAATCCAAATGCTTAATATGAGAATGTGAGAAATAATTTAAACGTTCAGATTCTCAATTTAGATATAATTCAAATCATCTAAATAGCTCCGATCCAGGAAGCAATAATTTACAAAGCGGTAATACTGTATTTAAATATATTAACATATGCATGCTTGTAAGTCCCTCGACAACTCTGAACACCCATTCATCAAAGGACCGCAAAGACACCGTGACTGGTGTTTATATCGACTTACTACCGCGCTGAAGATCAATGTCCATTTCATCGATGATGCCGATTATTCTACTCGATCGATTAGGGCACGTGATATTAATAAACAAAGTCAAGGCAAGCGAATGGTACAGCGCGATATCCCACGCTCCATATACTTACGGTGACTATATTTCTCTTTGAGAAACATAAAGGACCCCGCCTACCCTTCTTCCACAAACAAGTGCACGGTACATTTATTATTATCATTAATATTTTTTCCCTGAATACGTATTTATATGAAAAAAAGTAAAATTTTGTAAAGTAAAACAATTATATATAAAAAAAGAAACACATCTTTATTTAAACATTATACAAAATATTCAAAGGTGATAAAGACTGAGATATAGGACTTTTATAGGACTTTTCAGAAATAAAGGACAAAAGTGAGTTTTTAAGAAAAAATAAATCTATAGGACACAGAGACCTAAAATAAAGGACTATTCTCTGTAATATAGGTTTGTCACCGTACATATACTGCACGAGGCCGGAGTATTCCGGCGATCGAGTTGGCGTATTCCAGGTACAATTCGCGTGGCTATAGTAACACGAAGCGAAAAGAGAATCGAGATTTGTGTCAGGGTGTCTGGGAATTACGGCCGATGAGGAACGCACGCGTGCGCGCGAGTACATCAATATTACGCGCCGTGATCCGATAAGGCCAAGGATCTCTGGTATCGCGCCCCAAAGCGTCGGGACTAACGGTTCGCCCCGCCGCTAAACACGAGAAGTCAATTATTTGGCTCGTACATTATCGCGGCCTTTATCGGTCGAGAATTACAATCGGCCGCAATAGATTCGCTCGCGAAATACGCGTGCTTCCAGACGTTGTCTCTGCGCGTGGGAATATCGTTCCCCGTGCGTGCGTGGTATTAGACCGGTATGAGAAACGGCTCACGCGGGCCGCAATGCGCGCAATTATTCGATGCGAATAAATTTGCGCGTGATTTCCGAGACGATCGATTCGTCTTTTACGGCTTTTCGTACGCTCTAACACAGTGACGCTCGCTGGCTCATATAAGCCAACCCGTTAGATATTATGAGCCCGCGAGGTACAACGAGGACGGGAGAAAGGAGAGAGTGGGAAAGACGCCGTCGGTCCGTGCCGTTATATCAAATCCAGGTCGTTATACGTGCCTCTAAAACACTTCCACATTGGGAGCGCTCTTTAAACTGCATTTTCGCCTTTCTCACGGCACTCTGAATAATATTAACATTAAAACACTTTTTATAATTTAGAGCTATTAAACGCTGTATAAATATGAAACGTCACGCAACTGCAGAAATCGCTAGAATTACATGAAAAAGTATTGAATATTGATTATCAGCATATTATATTCTAAGAAAATTTATGAAATTAAATATATATTATATATAGTTTCTTTTGCACCTAACCATAATTTTATATCATTTTTAACACGAAATATGATTAACTTGATTACATGCATAATTATATTAACCATAATTATCATTATAAATACTATAAAATTGTGGTTAAAATTGGGTCCAAAAGTAACTATATTTTTCTTTCGGGGCACATTTTCAAAACAAAATTTTTTTCTTATTTGTACTAAACGTTTTCTCTGTTCTGAAAAGGAAAGTTTAGCAATTCTATGATATCAAAATTCCGCCGCGTAAGCCTCGAAGACCGGAAGACGCGCGGCGATCACACGGTGCGACCTCGTTAATTATGAGACGAGGACAATCGCGCAATTGGATCTCAATGTCTAATTACAACGAAGTTACGGGGAACGCGTTTCTACCGAGGAGGAACGTGAATTGTCGTCATCGTCGTCTCTAGGGGCGGATCTCAGTTCATTAACCAGACGGCGTAAGAAAGAAAAGACGCCGTACAGAGAGATCGACGGCGATAAGTGTACGCGCCGCTCTGGTCGTGAACACTTACCGCGGGTAAACAAAGGCGAGTTCTCGCCCAGGTGACAATGAACCTGGAAGCCCTTAGGTTACATTAACAGACTCTCTCCGAGCGCGACTCCAGACGCGTCGAAGACGTCTCGAACGGACGTGATCTCGTAATTATGCGGATCCCGTAGATGAACTGTCTCTTCGCCATCGCGCTTTTCCCTCCTCGCGTACGCGTCTCTATTTTCTTTCCGTCGGACGTGCGCGCGTTATGCATTGGCGAGCCAAGTTACACAGGCGCATTTTTCATTCTCTTCTTCTATCCCGAGTACTCGATTCCCTCTTCGCGTGAGGATAAGTAAACGCTTGTGAAATGCCAGAGGCACTCAATTACGTAACGCGACGCGCTGTGTTTGTGAAAAATAATCGTACCTCGGCTTTAATTAGACGGTACAAAATGTGATGAATTTTAAAATAATCGCAGGAAACTTTAAAAAATTTTTTACCACGGCGGAACTTTGGAGGGGAGGGGGAGGAGACGGGAAGCTTCTCCAACCGAGCAGCCCGTCGAAAAAATGCAAAAACTGAAAGTGGCGGTTCTCCGCAAGCTAATCGAGATACCGGAGGCACTCGCTGGCTCGCGAAAATATCGGACACCGCGGGCGGGCGTTCCACGAGCGTGGCTGAGTTATCGATTCAATACGCATTCTATTTCAGAAACGTAACCGCGCGCGGCGATTTCCTGACCAATACATCCTCCCCTTTACTCCCCATTGTGTATCGTCCGCGCGCGTATCGCGATATGCGGTTATCATTCATCGGTGGCTAACAGTACCCCGGGACTCTGGCATCACGGGGAGGCATCGGAGTGCCCGATGTTTCCCCTCGATGCGCCTACATATATACCTGGCTTGCCTCCTACCCGATCCTATCGCGGCCATACTGTGAGTAGTACCTGCTGATATTTTACTGTCAACCGATGCTTCCGAACCGTTGTCCCGGGATCAGATTGCTCGCCGACGCCGGCTACCGGGAAATCACGAATGATACGGGAGATGCCTACCGTCCGCTTCTTCGTCCTTTTTTTTTTCCTACCCGGCCTCTCCCGAGCACGCTGCCAACGCCTTACAAGCGGCCGTGCACGGCTTTTAAATTAAAATTGATAGATATTTCGCATTTAAGCAATTGACCATTTTGAATAACTTACAGGATTTCCGTTCGGAAATCCTCCTAGAACGTACTCTTCTTTCTCTCCTTTCGCTTATGCATTGCTCAAGTCACGTATAACGACGTTAATAGATACTCAAGCACAAACGTGCGTCATTTTTAGCGAGATATGACTAAGAGTATTGTATGCACTCAGTCTGGTCTCTCGTCCGACACGTTCGCGGCTGGATAAACAGGCGCCTGCCGGAATATCCGCTGATGAAAAAAATAAGCAAGTAACCTGCTACTTACCTCGCTTCGCTACTGACTACGCACTCGTCGTCGTCGTCGGTTCATCGTCGCCCAATATCCTTATCTTCTCTCGGCCGAGAGCGGCGTGTTTTCGGTTTCAACGAACTCCGGAGGAGGAGGAGGAGGAGGAACTCTCCGTTTCCACGACGATCGGCGCGTCATCCACGAAGCGAGTCAACGTCCCGCACACTTTCGTCACTTGCTCGGGAACCCACATAGTAGATCTTTCTCACTCTCACGTCGCCCTCGTCGTAATCATTTGTTTGTTCTTCGCACACCTCACCAGGATATTCCTCCGCGTCCATGAGACGATACACTAAAACGCACCAGGCAAAATAGGAGATTGCCCGTCGAGCGAGAGGTCGACGGCCGGTCCGTTCCGCTTTGGGCGTAAGCGCTACGAGTCTCTTTCTCTCTTTCTCTCTCGTGCGTTACATCGACGGGCCCGAATTCTGAATCCAGGAAAGTGGAAAGTCTCGGTCCGGCGATAGAGAAACGTAGCGATTCTTCGATTCCGCGACCCTTACTCGTCTCGGCGCCCTCGAGCGGCCGATTCGCCGATTCGCTCCGGGTGTCAATCCGGATCTCGCGAAAGCGTCACGGCATTGAACGCGACCCTTTATACGTGTAGATACTTGTGTCCCAGGTAAAGGTTCGTTCCAGAGGCAGCGCGCGGAAAAAGCGCGCAAGACGCGTTCCGAGAAGCGCAGTTCCTCCGAGAGAGCGGCATTCATCGCGACTCCGCTCCGTCTTTCACGTCGTCGTGCTCGGGGCGTTTTTTCGCGAAATCGGATTTGTGCAGCGACGTTTCTTGCAGCTCCTTCCGGCCATCTCGCGATGTCCATTGTTCGTCGTCGAAAGGGTCGAAAGAAAACGCTCGTTAAAGATGCGCCCCGGCCTTCGCCGGGCGACGCGATGAGGAGGACCAGCAAGAAGGCGTACTTGGGCGAGGCGACTTAATGGCGATGCCAATTGCACTCGCGGATAACCTACGACTGGTTTATCACCGCCGACGAAGAAAAGCCAATTGTGCAAATGGCTTAATCGCTCTCGCGCGGCGAGAAACAGTCTCTTCCGTATCTCGCGACGTCTTTGTCCGACGTTACCTCTCTCGTAGCAACGGTGACGGTCGAGCGATCTTTTTTCTTTTTTTTTTTTTCGCTAATGCAAGAACAAATATTGATACACCGTTTCGCGTTTCCGTGAAGCAACACCAACCTGCTACTCTTCCTTATGTTTACTCCTTTCTGTAACTCTCCGGCGTACACCGTAATATCCCCTTCATTCTAACGAGAAGTAAGAAATGATTACGATGACTCGAGGAAGCGGTCCGTTTCAATGCCGAATGATTTCATCCAGCAGCGTCACGTGTTCCCGTATGCGCGCCGCCGCTGCCTCGGTGAAGCCGGCCAAGCGTCGAGGCAATCGCCGGTGCGAAAATCGAATAATCGTCCCACTATAATGTAACGTCGTACCGGTTATTGGCTACGCATCGCGTGGATCCTCTCCTCCGCGATGGCGATCGAATTACTCTGTAAAAATTGCCGACGTAATTGGTTCTGGACGATCGACGATCGTAATTACCGGTAACCGGATGATTGAGGTAAGAGGCGAGGTCTTGGCAGGTCGTAAAGAGCAGTTTACGTGCTGAGAGCACGACGTCGTACACGCACTTGAGCTCGTCGCTCTCTCTTTCTCCCCGTAGCTCTCGCAGGCGAGAGATCGAGATCGATAACGTCCGATACGGGGAAGGTGAAGATCAACGACTCTCGACGCCGACACCGAAACGGCCGCGAGCATAAACCCGACTATTGATCTAGATAAACAGCTCGATCCCTTTCAACTCGCGACTAGTCTCAACTGATCGCGAGGACTCGATAAACGTACATCCTACCGAAAGTGGTGTGTATATGCAGGTACCGCGGGATTATTATATCCACGATCGTCTTAACTATGTGACAGCTTGGAATTGCACCGCCGCCGACCACTTATTAATATGCTTAATGCAACATCGTCCCGATATATAAACCGCGAAGGGGATCTCTATCCATCCGATTTTAACCGACCGATCTTGTTTCAGAGGATCGAGAAGAACGCGGGACGCATGTCCGAGCGATGAGGGGAAATAAGATGAAATCGTGCATCGTTTTATGGATAATCGCCGCACCGTGAGAATTACCGCGGACAGCTGTGGGTCCACCGACCAGGAGGCGCCGATCCTTTTACCAGGGATCGCGTCTGTAAAGTTCTTGAAACGGCGCGACGTCGATTCACGATTCACTGACCTACGCCGTACAGGGACGCGGGAGACGTCTGCTGACAATTCAAGTGACCTTTGCTGGTCCGAGTCCTCCCTTCGGGATTTTTAATAAATTGAAGAGAATCATAAAGAAGAAATCGTTAAGCGCACTAAATCGTGTAGAACAGTGGGCGATTATCACGACCAGACTCTTGATCAGCCGATTGATGACCTACGAACTCGCAATTATTATCACATATACGCGTCACGAAATTGTGAATTTGCGACGCGATATAACTATAATTTTCCATGTAAATACCGGCATTGATTGATTCGAGCCGCGGGGTAAAAAGCCGCCGTCCAAAGTGCCGGTCGACGTAATCACTGTTATCCAGCGGGCTAACGACGTTGAGAAATGATTTTTCCTCTGTCCTCACCGCGGTGTAAATACGCGTCGCGGGGGACGTAACGCAAAAAGTATTCCTTAATGTTTACAATAACACGCGTGTATATATATATATATATATATATATACGCAACGCGGATAACTCCGATCATTACGGAGAAATAAGAGAGACAGATTTTATCTTTACGGTTCAATCTTTCGCGTGGAATCGTCGAATCGAGGGTGGCCGGATCGCCGGCGATAAGAGATAACGGGTCGAGTCGCGCCGTGTTAGCTCGAGTGTTTGCTTATCGGTACGCCGTAAGCGGAAGAAGACGTTTTATCCGTTACAGTTCGAGCGTTCGTACCATTCGACCGTGAGCAAAGTTACTGTTCCGCACAAAATACTCGCAAGTACGAATAAATTAAATGAAAAGATTATCTCGGACTATTCATAAATTTCAATAGACAAATTGTTACTGATATCTTACGCGTTTCGATAAATGTATAAATAGAGATGTGAGTTTTCGTAAAATATGTACATGTCACTTATATAATTATTTTATATCGTACAATATATATCTCCAAATTGACGGATGTAATGTTTGATGATAGATAATCATTGATAGCATCGATTCTCTTATAAATCTCCCGCAAATGCTCTCCACGCTGTGCGCTTCTCGGCATGCGAAGCAGCCGCAGGAAACATCGACGAGCCCGCGTCCCAAGGCGACTCCATAAAGTATTCCCGAAGGGACGTCAGGTGAATTCGCCTCTCTACGAAAGTGCGCTGCTGCAAAGTGGCGAGCTTTCCAGAAAGAGAGAAAGAGAAAGAAAAAGAGGGACGCCGGCTGCTGTGCCGCGCTCTGTACTCTCAATCGTGATTCCATGAAGTCATGCGATTCCCGACAAAACGAGTCTACGAGTGATAAACTTACCCGGGAAATTAACTAGTCTCGAGGGAACGAGCACGTTCCAACTCGTTACAACTCGGTATTCGACTCGGTATGTGCTTGTCGGCGGATATATAACCGGCGCATAAACAATCTCTCTAAAGTTAACTAAAAGTTTTTATTTTCAGAATTTCAATATAATTGACAGAGTGTTAAGGAATTTCATCATTTCCAGAGGAAGGGGAACAGAGAACCGGAATTTCGTCGAGCACGACGAAATTCCGAAAACGAGATGCTAACTCCGCAGACGTGGACGCGACGCCTCCTCATACCGCGATTCCGCGATGCCACGCGAGACCCTCGCATTTTTTTTTGTTTCGCTATAACAATTCCGTTATGTCAAGAATGTTATGTTCGCAGAGAGAGAGAGAGAGAGAAAGAAATCTCTCGGCTCTGGCGCGTACAAGCGCGCGTAGGTGTCTCAAGAACAGTTTAAACCCGAGTATTGGGAAAAAAATTAATTTCCCGATTGTTTCGAAGAATAGATTGCCGATTATCGCTTGTCTCACGCACAGTTCTAGGACTAAACACTAACGTTCGGTTCTACGACGGTCTAGTACGTGAGTAGATGAGGCGACACCGGCGATGAGAAATCTCGAGATCGTGCTGTATCGTCGCAAGGACGACGTAAAAATTGCGTTTAGACTTCGTTCCCTGGTTCATTCTACCGTAATGGACTTTTGTGATAAATCGAATGGAAACGTGCTCCGTCTGTTGTGGACGCGTGACGTACTCGGTGACGAATATCCTTAAAGATTTGTCGATATACGTAACGACGAAACTTTTAAGGCAGAAAAAATAAAACTGCAGAAATTCGATTGTGGCGGCTTTCAATAAGGGCAAGAAATATACGTGAAAAGAGAGAGAGAGAGAGAGAGAGAGAGAGAGAGAGAGAGAGATATAAAGGAACGTATTGTCTTGACTGGAATCTCACGATGCACGCGCCCTGTATAATAA
>VBVR01003751.1:0-16472 GCA_011638315.1 Tetramorium parvispinum
CTGTCGCCTTGATCTCAGCGGTCCGCCACGAGACGCGATACCCGATGAAGTAGCTGATCGATTTCACCAACGTAATTTCCACGCCGCCACACCAAATGTGATCGCAACATGTCGCTACAGGCTGATGGCGAAGAAAACGGATAAACCGAGTCCCATATACGCAATCTTATCCATTAAATTACACCTTTCAAGCTGACGCTACCTTGTTGCAAAAGGTGACCGCAGCTATGTCAAGGGTATCGATTGGACCACAGCGGGCCCAACGATGGGAAATTTTATCTCGGTTAATCACTCGATGATTATGGGATCAACTGTTTCGTTATAGAACCATGCGACGCTTTTTACACGCCGATTCGCTTTAAAAAAAAAAATGTCGGATTTGCAAATTCGAAAGTTATTTGCTTTGAGCTCGCTTTCAACGTTTCTACCGTACGTCGATGTGAACTCGTTTCAACGGGGTTGTTCATTTATAAATATTGAAAATAAAATACTTTCTGTTTGAAGAATAATTTTTGTTTCAACAAAACCACTTTGTCAATTTCGCAATTACAGCTGCCGCAACGATTTTTTTAATTGAAGTTCTTGCCCGAGTCCACTAATCGGCAGTATTGTTAGCTTCCTCGTCTGCCTCCGTTACTCTAATTAATCCGATTAGGCACGCGTGAATGACGCGCGTTTCTCGCGTCGCGAGTGTCGCTATACCGAAAAATTGAGTACCACTGTATGAGAATATTCTTACGTGCCACACTACTCGAGTTTTACCGTGAATACGCGAGACCGTGGGCACAAAAACTGCCACGAGCGATTTCTTCGCGATGTTTGACGGTACGCGCGAGACTTGTGCGAGTCGTGTGTACATCAACGGTGTTACACGTCGTCTTAATTAAGCCTTAATCGTTACACGTTTCGCATCGTCAGACTTGTCTTTGGACACAATTCTAATGTTTACTCCAGCCTCATTCCAGAAAAAGGACACAATATGTCTTATGAAATGACATTCCATGGAGAAAAGAATCGTCGGCTAAGTAATTAAGAGTTGATGATGCTAATGATAATAGGATTATATCCATTTTTACCGCGCTCTCTATATGTTTATGTCATTCCTCCGTGCCGTAATGTACGCAGTTGTTTTCCATTTACTTGAAACCGCTGGAGAAGAAATATTTATGTCGCGTGAATAAAAAGCGTAGACGAGCGTGACAAGTTCGTCACGTGGATAGTACATTTAGCTTTCAATCTTTATCGAATATTAATAAGCTCTGAATAAACACTGAAAGTTGTCGACTAATTATGCTCCGTTACTCAGAAATGTAGTGTCGTGACTCTTATGCAAATCGATTTCTGACACTCGTATGTAAATATTAATTAGGCGGACGTATGTAATCACGTGTTCCACGAATCATCCGCGTGAATTAATTTGTTGCGAGAAAATTAACAAAAATTAACGTGAATTCGTTACTGTTCTGAGGTGATGCACAAAGATACAATCGGAAATAAAACTTTATTGACCGAAAAGACGTTTGCACGATTATGCTAATGCACAATAAATCTGTTACCTCATAACGCTCCTCCTTCTATCCGTATAATTATTCGGGTCATTAGTTGTGACTGGCATCTAATTAAATTGCGCACATATTGAATAGTGCGGCATAAAGAAAATAATTGGGATGTCAATAGCCATTGCGCTACCATTGCGATCAAACAGCTTTGCTAGATTTTGCGATAAATTCGTGTGTGTTTATATCGCGTTTAATCGAATAAAATACATTCGCTGCTTTCGCCGACAGGTCGAATTAGCTCGCGGCGCGGTTTTCATAAAGCTCCCAAAGCCCGACGCTTTGTCGGAATTCAATGAAATGCGCACATGCCGGTTTAAAGCGTAACTTCGGGCGTCCGCATAAAACTAACGGTCTCTGTCGGTCTTTTACATAGTGAAAAATGTGCATGTTACAGGTGCAAATTTCGTGAATGTGAAATATACGCGAATAAGCGAACGTATCTCTTTTTTCCCTTTCTCTCTCTCTCTCTCTCTCTCTATCTCGAAAAAATCCCCGGGATCGTACGAAAGATCGTCGTGCGCGCGTTGTTGATTTCGGAGCATAATAAATATCAATTGTTAATAAATGAAAGGGCACGTGTCGCGCAAGAAACCCGTCGATGACACGCAAAAAGAATCCAACTGGTTTCTTCATTGTTGGTCTCATGTTCTCTAAACGTTCTCAGTAGCCATAAAAACGACTCGTTTTATCAAATTGAATTACGTACGAAAAAAATTGGACGCGCCTCGTGGCTCAATTCTGTGAAAAGTGGCACATTCTCAAGGCGTGCTTTCCGCGTGTTTCACAACAATTCTTTGCCTGGAATGAAATGAAAGATTTGTTACCGTTCCAAAAAAAAATGCCCTCATGCATTAAAGGCTGCACGAGTATAACTCTCTTGACAATTTCATAATATGCACGATTTAAAAACGTTATTTCTCGTACAAAATTTGTGTTCAAACAACTCATAAAAATATGTTAATCTTAATCGACGATTGTTGTGCCTGTATCGAAGATTATTTTCATACTGATTAAATATTATCATTTTAAAGATCCTTCCATTTTTATTACTTTTAAGTTTAGTTTTTCGATTTTTCATATATTAATATTTTTATATTAATTATTTCCGATATTACGGTATATTTATTTCTACTGGTTCCTTTATTTTTTTTTCAATCTTTTACAGCCAGCATTTCATACGTTGATATTTCATTTGTAATACATTATTAAGTTCGTCCTATTTTGCAAATTAATACGCATTCTTTACATTTTACAAATTTTAAATTCGGAGAAATTATTTCTGAATTAATTCATTCTGAAGAAAAAAATAAATGGCCAACAAGACTCTACAATGAGGATACTTCTCAAAGGAAAAGTATCCAGCCATTATGGACGCACCTTCAGCTTGTCGTTTGTCAATTATGATATTTTGCTTAAGCGACAGGTACGAGAAGCTTTTCGAAAATTTCTAAAATTTCTGAGCGGCTCTTTCGTGGCATCTTTAAGCGCCGTTTGAACGAGCTCGAAAGATCTCAACTTTTTGTCGTACAGGTCACAACGTATGTAAATCGTAACGCGCCGGAGCTGCGATGCGCTCCGCAAGCAACGAAGGCGCGTCGTCCGCTCGCAGTGACGTTTAGCCGTACTCTGTGGGAACGCGAGATGCAACGAGCGGCAGAAAAATGCGTCCGCCTCGCCGTTAGCCTGTGCCGAGTGCATGCGGACGCGCGTGTGTGCGTGAGGCACACACGGACACGCGCGCGCGAGGAAGAAAGAAAGAGAGAAATAACGCTCTTGAAACAGGGGGAGAGAGAGAGAGAGAAAGAAGCGCGACGAGAAGCGCCTTCTTTCGCTCTCGCGCAGCCAGGTAGATAGAACGTAGCGTAACAAACGAATCTCGCATGCGCCCACGTCGCGGTTCCGCGTCTTCGTGGAAATAATCGCGGTTGCCGAAAACGTATACAGCTGTATATAGCGGAGGCGAGGCCTCGGCCGCGCGGTCTCTCCTTCGGCGGAGCGAACTTCGTAAAATCGCCTGACACAGTTTTCATTCCACGGCGGCCGGCGCGACGCGACGCGACGCGACGCGACGCGAGACGCCGCACGTTGTTGTTGCCGCCTCCCTCGCGACAAGTCGCCGAGGCGAAAGGAATGTTACGTGAGAGAAAGAGGCAGAAAGAGAGGAAGAGAGAGAAAGATAGAGATTTCTCTCCGCTCGCCATTCTCGCGCCGCCGTCGCCACCGACGTTTCCTCCTCCTTCTCCCTCTCGCACGCTTGCGAAAAAGAGTCCGGGAAGCGGGAACGTCGGCGGGGCAATTTCCTCGCGGAATTTTCACGGCTGGAAAAGACCGACCGCGACTGATACCAAGAATCGAGTATCTCTCTTTCTCTCTCGAGTGCGAAGGTACACGAGCGCGATATTGCGTGGACGAGGAGGTAGGAGAGAGCGAGAGGGAGATAGAAAGAGACTACGGGACACGGCCACGGCATGCCTGCCCGCTTGTGTTCTCGCCCTCTCTCCGCTCTCCTCTCGCGGTCACTTCTCCTCCTCCTCCTCCGCCCCTTCCTCGCCTCCCACTCGTTGCTCTCTCGCTCTTTCTCTCTCTTTCTCGCTCGCACGCACGCACGTTCGCCCGTAGACTCTCTTTTTCTCCGTCTCGTACAACGTACCGTAAGACTTGGCGGTCTGACGTGAATCAGGCGTGACATTGGCTCGACACAACAAAACTTCAAATCTCTCACTAACGCGCGCGTACATACGCGCACGTACGCACGCACGTACGCACGTACACACGGTAGAACTGGGAGGGGGAAAGGACTCCGGCGATACACAACAGCGGCACGAGAGACAGCGGCGACGATGACGACGTTGACGTTGACGTTGACATTGACGTAGACAGCGGTGAAACGAGTGCGAGACACTCGGCCGCGGCGACGCGGCGACGTCGTCGCTGCGAATATAGGTTAACGTTCGGGGCGCGACGGTGGTCGCCGTCGCCGTACCACACATACATACTCTTTCTCTCTCTCTCTCTCTCTCTCGCTCTCTCTTTTTCGCTTTCTTTCTTTCACGTTCGTTCGCTTGTTTGCCCGTTCGCTCGTACTCGCGTCGTCGCGACGTATGACGTACGGGGCCGCGGGATGCCGGCGGCGGCGCGGCGGCCACCTTGGGGGGCCCTCGCTCCCGTTCTCCAGCGATCGCCTCGCGTTCGCCGAACCGAGTCGCGCGGAAATTCGCCATCGGATTCCGCGACACCATCGGCAGGCACCGTCGGGAGAGGAATCGGGCACGGGGAAGAGTCGCAAGCGAATACGCGCGCGCGCGCGCGCGCGCTCGGACGATCACTCACCAGTGCGAAGAAATTCGTGTGGCAGTCCTCCAGGCTGGCGCCGTTGGTTTGATGCGACGGATGCGTCATGGCTTCTCCATCGTACGCCGTACACTCATTTAGTCTAACACTCGAACGGCAGCTCGGACGCCGATCTCTATCCCGCTCGCACGAAGATTTCCGCGCTCCGGGCGGGCAAACACCGCGGCTTTATTCACTCGACCCGTACATTTAGGAGGGTTTTCACTTCTCAATGGCGACCGTAAAATGGCGGCGGGCGGCGATGGGAAACAACAAGCGCAGCCGCCGGGGGCGCCCCCTAACGCTCACTGCCGCAGTTCTAGTTGATGTCGTCGGCTACCGTCGCTGCTGGTGCTGCCGCTGCCTCTGTTGCTGCTAGCACCTCCATCAGCACTATCACCATCGCCACCACTACCACCACTGCTACTATTGACACCACCTCGGTGACGACGGCGACGACAACGAGCGTGGAAAAGATGGCGGCGCTCATCAGGCATGGCTCGCTCGCCAGCGCGTTTAAGAGTACATCGGCTCGCCTCCTCGTCGCCGGCACGGTCAGTGAGATTTAAATTGTCGCCCAAGCCCACACGCACACACTTCCATCGCGCACTCCGCGGGCGGTTCTCTCCTCTCTCTCTCTCTCTCTCTCTCTCTCTTTCTCGATATATCTATTTAAATATCTATATACACTCGCGTCGCCCGCGCGCGCGCGCGAACGCGCACGAACGCACGAGTCACACGCTCGTTGGCGACGACGGCACGCGCGTCACTAACGAGATCGTCATCCTTTCCTCCGCAGGTGACCGCGCGTCGCGGGATCGTCCGGCACAAGAGCGGCAAGAGCGGCAAGAGGGACAACAAGGTGGTGGTGAAGACGCGGATCGACTCCGCCGGGAAATCTCTCGCCGCCCGCGGGTAAGCGCGCTCGCGCGACTCCGACACGTCGTAACGCCTCGCGCAGCCGTACGGTGAAATTCGTCTCGAGTCGCGGCGCTGCCTGGTTAACGGTGGCCGCACCGCGGCCATATTAACCGTTCCTACCCCCACTCCCGCCGGCGTCGGCCAATCGGCTCGGCGAATCTGACAGGTCCTCAGGGCCGTGCGTCCTCGCTGCTCCCTCCCCCTACCTTCGACGCCTCGCTGCGCTCCGACTTTTAAAGCCGTCCTACGCGCCGATCTTAAAGTCGCAGCGCACCAAAAAAAATATATAAAACTACTGGAAGGGAAGAAAATGACGCTCGATTAGGCAATCGAGTCGACTCGCTTGCTGTTTACATTTTTCTTCGGATTCCTTTGCATTCTCGTCTTCCGCGCGGGATTTTTTTTTCTCTTCCGGATACCGGAACCGTTGTACGCGATTCAGCGAGCGAGGATCGGCGAGCGATTTCTCGTCGAGTTTTTCAAAAGTCCGAGATGGGCGGCTAGCGCGGTGGATGGGCAAAGAAGAGACGGGGGTGGAAAGGATGTCTAGATTTATTTCTTCTACGCGAAACGTCGCGACTGGTCGAGGAGTGAAAGAAACGATTGTGTAAAACAATTTGGCTCGGTATCAAGTTTGTCGACTCCGGGAGCGGTCCCCGTCGATGTGGATATAATCGCGGGAAAGTCTCTTTTGAATCTTTCACTTCCTGTAATTAATAGACGGATTGATTGACCGGAGTGGTCGGCTCTTCTGGTGAGGAACGATCGCTGTCCACGAGGGCGAGTCTCCCCGAGAGTTCGCGCTCCATTAAGGGTGAGGTGGTCGCGATCGGCGCCGCGCGATGCCCGCGATGCCCGCGATACACCGGGAGATTGATTATTGATTATTGTTTACGAAAGCGAGGCCGCCGCGCGTCGTTTGGCGAGTTTTGGCGCGGGGCACCCGGACGCGCCGATGTTTCAGCGCCGTCCAATGGGGGAGAGTGCCGCGCTCGATGGCAGCACCGTACGGTCAGCGGGCATCGATCTCCTCCCCTCTCAGCCTCCGCGTCCCCTCCCAGGACCTTTGTCCTTTCCTCTCGCGCGTCACTACGACGAATTTCATCGCACGAGAGAGAGAGAGACGAGGGGGGAGAGAGAAAGAGAGAACGATCTCTCCCGGACTACGAAAAGTTCGGCGCGAGTCCGAATGCGAAAATCTAATCGCCGAGGACACTCGCGACGTTAAATAATAAGACTGTTTTCTCTCCCCCTTCCCTCACTCTTCGTTTCGAGGTTTCCGTTTCAACAGGTACCCGAATATGATCGCGAGCACCAAGGGATTCAGAGGGATTTTGCGGCTTCAAATCACTCGATAATTGTTTTAGCGAGAAATCTCGCGATTTTAATTAATGTTTTGAGCGAGGAGACGCGAATGCAGGTATCTTGCTTTCAGATTTCTGAGGCCGCAAAAGTCTTACGAGGTCCCGGAAGACGCGGCCGAGAGGATCGACAGAATCTGCGAGGGTCAAGACATCCCCAAGAACGATGACACGAGACTCGAGGATCTTGCTCTCCGCTTTAAGCTGTTCGTCGCCTGCGAGGAGGAATTTAAGCATTACATTCCAAACTCGCTGCTTTACACCATCGAGACTGTCGGTTAGCGAAAGAAAAAAAAAGCAAAGTTTTCCTTATTAAGTGCCAAAGGTTCGTCATATTTATCGAGAGAAGAAGAGAGCCCAGCAATATCGGGGCAAAATTGGCCAACTTTCAAACTTTTTTTTTTTTATTTAGAGATCCATCTTCCAATCCCCCTTTTCAAACTTCGCTTTTCCAACTTTTTTTTAACACGCGGCCCGATGATGAGAAACGACGAACTTCTCGCACCGACCTGACACGTGAAATCGATCAATTGACTCGATGAATAAATATGAATCTCACGTGCGTAGGGGACCTGAAGCAGTTTTATTCGACATCGGTGGACAGCACGACGCCGTACGAAGCGCTATGTAGAGTAGATTTGCCCAAGAATTTGCACATCCAACAAGAATATCATCGATTCCATCCGGGTGAGATGTCCTGCGGAATTTGTAGAGCTGCCGCGCCGTTTTTATAATTGACGAGTGTTTAAACGGCGGTAATATTCTTTTTGCTTTTCCAGATACCGACACGATGTTCCACGGCGTAACGGCGTTCCCGAAAAGCTCCACCCTCGTGACCGGTCTCAAGTACAAGAAGAAATATCCCGGGCATAAGCAGAATGATCCGTGGCTGAACGAGCAGATGAAGATCTAAATGACTGTGTTGTAGATGATGAAAATAAATTGCAAAAGTTATATGTAAAGGCAATAAATTTGTATAAACAACCACCATTCTGCGATCTCTTTGAGGACGAACATTCCAATGTTGCATTCTAACGACATATCCGCGGTATTACGATCTGCCACAAGATGAATATATTCTGAAAAAAATGCCGAAATTTGAAAAATGGTATTATGATCTTAAAATTTGAAAAATATGACAAAAAAATGTTCCGAAAAATTATGAATAATATTTCTCACTATACATAATAGTTTCTCGTATTTCTTCCATCTCGGGATTGTAACTTTCGGAGCATCTTTGTCTTAATTTTCGGGATTTTGCATGTTCACCTCCTACAATGAAACGCTTATATAATGCGATCTGGATATATCGACATTCTCTTTTTGAAAATTAAAAGTTGCAGGGCGTGAGTCTGTTATCGATGTCGCGTAAAGTACCGGGGAGGCCAAGTACGTGATCGCGTAACCACGGATGCGAGCTTCTCCGCGATCGACCCATCGGTCACGCGTAGCAACGTGCCGATGTGGTATCAAGGTAGTAACGAAGGTACGCGGCGCGGCTCATTTGCGTGCAAAGTGCTGAAGCTTCACGTCGTCGCAACGTCTGCCGTGATCGTGATTGGAAAATGCCTGGGATGGCGAGCGCGACCGGCCTCCTGTCGGCGCGAATTCGGCCGATTCGCAGGCCGAAGCCCAAGGTGAGGTAAAAGACAAGAAGCTATATTAGGGCAAGCGGGACGGGCGCCGCACGTGTGCGTCCCGCTTCTCTTTACGTCAGCCCTTTTCTTTATTTATTCAAAGATCATGTATATATACGTAGAGCGTGGAATTATCGGGTTGTACTCAAGCGGCACCGTTCGCCCTTCGACCGTTTGCCGGCCTCTTTAATCCTTATCCTTACGGCTGTTCGGTACTGTGCAACCATCCGGCGGATTGCGAGGCGAAGGAGGTGGTTCGACGCGCTAAGGACACATGGGTAAAAATTTCATTTGTCGTAGACGTGACACTGTAAAAATACATAAAAGTTACAAAAATAAAATTCATTGTTTTACATATTTATGTAAATTTAAATGTATAGTTTTAATTCTCGCTCGAGTAATTTTGTATCTTTATTTTACAGCGAATGAATCCCCCTTGGAATACAGAACTTAAATGTCTCGGCTACTTTGTACCTTAATGCAATAATAATAGAATGACTAAGCAAGCGTTTTAAGCGAAAGCTAGAGGGAAGAAACTCGGTCAATTGTTATCTCTCCCACAAATTTCGACGTGCTCTCGTTTATCGCGTGTCACCCGCCAGCGACACGCGCACTTTTCACGATACATTTTTCATTAGGCGACCGAGGGAAAAGCCCTTTTGCTGCCGGAGGAGATGGAGATGATACGGACGAGCCTGTTAGCGGTGGGCGCAGGCGGAGGCGGTGGCGGAGGCGAGGCCGCGGCTGGAAATGTCGGAGGTGGCGGCGGCGATGGTTACAATACCGAGATGACCGCTTCGGCGGTGCCCGAGGAGTTCTTCCGGAAATACACGGAAACCGATTCGCGACCTTTGACCCCGGCGCCCACGCTCGCCAGCGGGCCAACGGCGTTAACTGGCCGCGCGGCCCATGAGGAATTGCCGGCGACCTGCAATCCGCGCGAGCGCACCACCCTGGTCCTGGATCTGCGAGCGAGCTCGCAAAATCAGCAGGTAGTCGGTGTCGGATACAGAATCTCTCCCGACGATTTCTACCGTCACTGGTGGCATCCCTCTTCGGGCCTTTCTTGTAGACAGATTGACTTATTTATGCGCTCCGAGATAAGTTTCCTCAAGGAAGAAATGATAAAGCGACCTAATAATAGTAATTGCTGTAATTGGAATAACATAGAATTCTATTGCAAGGGGATTAACAAGGATGTACAAGAAGGAATAGTTTTATGAATTGTAATATGAAAATAACGAGATATAAACGCAATGAATATACTTACACACGTGTAGAATATAAAAGAAAAATAATGAACTAATTTATATAATAGCATACTGTAGACAATTGAGATATAGTTTCAAAAATAATTTTCGGTGGGTAGACATTCCATGAATAGATCTTGTAATACTGAAGGAATGTTTTTCTACATGGAAACGTTAAGCTATTTATTGGAATAGTAGAGAAACGGCTTTTTGCTTCTTTCTATTTGAAATGTCTGTTCGCGAGAATTTTATCGGCAGTTTGTACGGGTTTTAGGAAAATGAAACTTTTAGCTGGCACGCTCTTACGCTCGAACTGCCGCCTACGCCTCGGAAAAGCGAGATATTTGTCTGCAAGCCGACCTCGCGACCGCAACACTCGTCAGCGGCACCTGTGCCACCTCCTCCGTCACCTCCCTCGACCATCGCTGAAAAATGCGAAACCGTAAGTCTGTTTTTTCTTGAGAAGCAGCTATGTGTATCTTTTCCTCGTTTGAGACTTTTGAAAAATAATGTCGCTTATCGAAAGAATTCATCCCGGAACGTGGAGGAAGAGGCCGACAGCGGCAGCGAACAGCAACCGGCAATTACACGAAGACGGGGAAAGCGATTGCGTAAAAGAAAGTGTAGGAGAGGCTCGACTTACGGCCAGCAAACGGAAGTTCGCGATCCGCTCGAGCCGACGGTAACGCAGGTCTCGCAGATCGGGAACGGATCGCGACGATCATCGTCAGTATCCACAAAAAAGCACACGATTATCCTACGTTTATTTATACACTGCGGGAGAAACGTCGATTGAGGATTAAAAAGAAATTATTTCTTTAATGAACCGTAATAGACTTCACGTAAACACCGGCGAGGTCGATGGCTCGACGTCCCCCAAGAGACCGTCCGCACAGTCAACAAGTCACACGATGCCTCCGAGTTTCCTCGCGCCAGACGTCTTGAAGCACTTGTGCCGAGAGTTGGACCGCGACAAGGTGGAGGCGGAATTCTCAACCAAGGTAAAGCAAATCTAAATTCGCCAGTGAAAATTTTGCCTGTAAACTATTCGGCTGTTTTAGAAACGGATCGCTTTAGAGGAAGCATTACGGGTGAAAGGCGATACATATTCGACACTGCGCGGATCTCGCCAAACCAGTGCCAGCCCGTCGGCGGAAAACGCACCCCGGATTTTCTCCCGTCAAGCGGCGCGATTTGAGCTGCTCGATAGTCAAAGTCTTCGTGGTATTATATTTATGTGTATTATTATGTCGTACGATATATGAATGTGTATCGAGGCTTCAAGATGTAATTCTATTAAAATAAGTAAAAAATATTAGACAAGACGTTCTTCTGCAAGCTGCTATTTTCTTTAAACTTTTGTATATTTAGAACTTATGATACATTATATATGTATATATATGTATATGTCATAATATTTTTTACCTATTTTATCTCATCGATAGGAATTCATTCACAACGACGTAATCGTTACAGGATTAACGTCGCTTCAGTACCTCAGCAAGCACGTGTACATCACTTCGGGAAGAAAACTGATATTCGGTCGAATATTTAATAGATTTAACGAGGAGGCATTGCACAGTGTGCGACGCATCTCACCGAGCGACGTCGAAGAGGCTCTTCGGGAAGTGGTCGGGAAGGCATTAACAGATGAACAGCGGTCTTACATGAAGTCTGTGATAGGAGACGTAACGCAACCACTGGGATTTAGGGAGTGGTGCGGATTGTGCGCTGCTGTCGAAAGGCTGCTGTGTCCTCTATCGTCGAGGGAGAGCGATCCACCAACGTGGCTCGAAAGAACGGACTTTGAAACTCTGGAACGAAGACTCAAGTCAGCCGGGTCGGTGGATTCCACGTTGGCGTTATTGTTGAAGGAGATTCGTGATAGATAAAATATAACGTTTCTTATTATACATACTCTCTTTTTTTTATCACAGTGATCGCTAATTATAATGTTCGTATCGTGTAAATCTTACGATGAGTTTAATACGTTATAATTATATGATGTAAGCCTAGAAAATAAAACTTTTTCACGGTTCTACAAACGATCCCTATGTATATATGTATATATCTCGACGAAAAGTGCGCAGCGGATATTAAATAGTTTGGTACTTCAAGCAAACACGCGTACATAAATTATGAGTATTAAATCGTTTTATAAATCACGAATGAAAACTATTACAGGACAACTAATTGTTATTTGATTTAATAAACGTGATTATCGAAATAAAATCTACCTTTCACAAATGTACCAAATTTTCCGATTGTTACGATATAAAAAATGGACCATGGACCAATTCATTCGTGACATTGATATGTAATTCTTTTCTCGTACAACTGTTAAATCGAACATTTGTTAATTTCGCACATCGATCACGTAAAGATTACCATTTGTTTAAAACATAATGTAATGGAGATCACAAATACTTACTGGACTTTTAGTGTTGCTCTACTGATACATGATGCAGGACAAAAGAAAGCTCTTCTCATCTACGTTCATCGCATATTTTATTGCCAGAGCGGACTCGCGTATATCCACTCGAGCGTACATATGTTGCATGCATTCGGTATTCGATTCACTTTCGGTTAATATACAAACGAGTTTTCTTTTTTTTTTTCATTCTCGCGCACTTAACAACACAATAAATAATGAATCACTTTTGTTTCATCATAAGGATAATATAAAACTGGTCTCTCTCTCTTTCTCTCTCTGAATTAGTAAATAAATTAAGTAAACGAGCAGTTCGACGAAACGCGTAAAAAGTAATAAGAGTACGGGATCGCGTATAGAGAGTACTAGGTCATAATAATACACTACCGGATGTGTTGCGTATTTCCCGTGTGGTATCTGTCAATTTTTGTTCGTCGCTCGATCGGTCGCTAGTCGCTACGTCACATGTTGCACATATAACTAATGTACAAATATAACGAGATGCCTACGCGCCCGCGCCAGTGACCAGAAGGAGCCGCGATTATTTGCATGTATGTATGTTTTTCCTTTGTGTTACGCGTATACGTGTATGTAAATATGTGTATGTGTGCGTGTGGGCACGCGCGCATCATCCTCATGGCCCTGGGAGAACGTACGCACGATACGACACTACTTGGCTAGAGTCTCTATAATACACAGCGCAGCGCTATCCGCCGTATAACGAAATTTTCTTTAGGACGTTCCGTTTGATCGAGATGGGCCAAAAGAGGGATTTATCCGCTTTTTTTTTTAACGTCGTAGCGTTAAAAAGTCCAGAGTGAGCTTTCGGAAGGAAGAGGCACTACCTGCGTTGCCATTCTGAGAAACGTTCCTCTCGCTCTCGTCTTAAACTCTTTTTTTTCCATTCATCGCTGCTCTCCCCATCATCCGTTTAGTATAAAAAAAGTTGTTGCTGCTGTCGCTGTTGCGGGGCAGTGGGACTGGAGTATGACGGTGCGACGTCGCACATGACGACAATGGGCTAGTTGCCGTTCGTGGATCGCTGCGTCGCCGGGATCACTGCATCCCGCTCAGTCCCGTAGATCTTGCCCGCTTTCCTCGCCATATTTCCGAGCATCTCCATTGAGCATTTGTGTGCCGATCTTAACGAGAGCGCCCATTCTTTCAAGCTTATCTCGTCCTATAAGACAAGTCAATTAGTATTCATTAGTAACGTTCCAAATTTAATGTTCTAACTTTTCAATGATTGAATAATTTAGTTTAGCTCTTTCTTGAGAATTTAAAATTTTTCCAATTTTTTAAAATTTTTCGAGACTCTAAGTCTTATTAATAGTTCTCATTAATGTTCAAACTGTATGAACTTGAAACTCGAAAGTTTCTAATTTAAACTGTTTAAATAGTAAAATCACGTAAATAAAGTCACTTGTTTGAATTCTAATTGTTACATTTAATCACAAAAGTATCGTCAATAAAAATATTGAAAAATTCACTTACGGCATTTGTAAGTACAATTTTCGCGTCTCTTGTGCGCATTACGATGCACTGTTCCCCTTTTACGAGTTGTAAGTCCGCTCCCACTTCCTCGACCTGAAAATGTTTTATATCATCTGATGTAAGGTATTCTTCTTCTCAAATACAATAAAACATGAAATGTTACAATACAATTGTATATTTTGGAAATATCGACACGATTTAACTTTTTGATCTCTTTTAATATACTCTGTCAACTTTGGTACATGATGTACTTACTTGATCGAGAAACACGAGCTCAGGCTTAGTCGCTGATTCCGGATGTAACTCTAACCGATTCGGATATAATTTCGCGTAGCGTGTCTGCCATGCGCTCGCAAATGGACCTCCTAATTTCTTTATATAACCGTGTAATATACAATCCGAACCTGCAAGTATAAATGATCGATGCTGATATAATTCCATTCGGATTCTAAAGTGTCTATGCGATACATGATGCTCTTACCTTTCTCATCTGTGTCAAACCGCTGTTTCTGTTTCGCTTTCTTTTTATTTTCCAACTACGAGGATGAAACAAAGTGAGATCTTTATGTTAGTAAAGGTACTCGATAATCATCAAGTTATTATGGGCAATTAAATGAAATATTTATCCTACTTTGTCCGCTTCGTTATTGATTGTCTCGAACACAGTCTCGGCCACTTCAGTCTGCCATCTTTCGGAGATGACTAGAGGAAAGTTTTTGTACAAGTCTTGATCCGCCTCCGTCAGCTTGATTCCTTTCGTATCCTCCTCGTCGAAGGAGCCGATGTCGAAGGCGTCCGCGGCGTTGACCTCACCGCGCGGCGGTATTAACGGCGGCGTATACTTTAGCAGGTACACCTGCTGCCAATCGATACCACTGAAAAACGGGTGCGCCTTTAACTCGTCCGCGCCGTTGCCACGACAACCGAGTCTGTTGTTGATATCCCGTTGTAGCAAACCTTCTAACAACGACTGCAGCTCCCGCGAAAATGTTTCCGGTATTCCGACGTTCTGCGATTAAAAAATTAAAATCTTCACATATACAAGTTTCTCTGTGAAATTACTTAAAGTTTTCCACATCGCGACCCATATCAGATTGTGCCACATACATCTTGCTTTTCTAAGGGAAAAGAAATCTTAGAGATTGACCAAGATTTATAGTTTCTATTAATTCGCCGGAAAAAGTTTGGCATATTTCGCAGATCTAGTTTATCAAACACACATGATGAACACAGCACATGTAAAAAGATATCACTTATTTCGACATTCAAAAAGATTCATTTCTGCTTTTGATGTATCGTCACAATCTGATACGATTGCAACAAACGATCGGGCATTTTAACAACGCACCATAGTTAACGTCATACGATCTATCTCGTGTTTGTCCTTGGTGTTTTGTTGCCTGAACGGACTGCGTCCTATCAAGAGCTTGTACAGCACGCAACCGAACGAGAACCAGTCCGCACTTGAATCGTACGGGGTATTTTTCGAGAGTACCTCCGGCGCCATGTATCCGTGCGTGCCGCTATTACAGAATAACAGAATAACAAGTTCAGATCGTTGCCTTACAGGTCGGAAAGTTCAACTACATGTACGTACACACTCGCGTGCGGCTTCTTCTTGGAGAAATCGCATGCCAATCCCAGATCCGATATCCTGACGTGACCGTGCTCGTCCAGCAGTATGTTCGCAGGCTTCAGATCGCGGTAGACGATGTATCTGCGGTGCATGTGCTCGAGACCGAGGATCATTTCCGCGGCATAGAACTTCACTTCCGGCTCGTTAAAGACTCCG
Organism: Tetramorium parvispinum; assembly: GCA_011638315.1. Classification (NCBI taxonomy): domain Eukaryota; kingdom Metazoa; phylum Arthropoda; class Insecta; order Hymenoptera; family Formicidae; genus Tetramorium; species Tetramorium parvispinum. The sequence goes on from VBVR01003751.1 coordinate 15,776, forward strand.
TGTTGGTTTAGGTGGTAATGCAGATCGCCGCCGTTCATCAGATCCAATATGAAGCACAGCTTGTCGGCGGTGTGAAACGCATACGTCATGCACACTATGAATGGGCAGTCCACCTGCAGTGACAACGCTTTATCATGTCACGTCGTATCACCGTCACCGCGATTAAACGCGAGGACGTCACTTTCGACAGACGAGAGAAAAAAAAAGTTTCTTACCCCGGTACTGACTAGGGAGAGCATTATCCTCTCGTTGAGGGCTAACGTTTCACCCTGTTTCATCTTGATGCGCTTTTTATCCAGGCATTTCATCGCATACATCTTGCCAGTGTCCGCTTTCCGGCAACCATACACCTCGCCGAAGCCGCCCCTGCCTATTATTCGATGCACGCTGAAGTCGTTCATCGTCAGCTGTAATTTCCGTCATAAAACGTGCGATAATTTAATCTCGGAAATTCCATCCTTGAAAAAGGAAAAGAGAGGAGAGAAAGAAAGAAGGGGATAAGTATTAATTCATCTGTACCTGGATATTCAATTCTAAGTTTTTCCACTGGCAGAAACGGGTGTACTTATCGCTAGAAACATACAATTTTTTTTCAAATCACAAATTGTGTCACACACAGTGTTCGTTTATTCGCGAAATGTCATTTTTACCTTTCCAGAAATTTCTGAAACGGTTCCCCTCGCAGATGGTTAAATAT
>VBVR01003752.1:0-16468 GCA_011638315.1 Tetramorium parvispinum
TATTTTTTGTCTATTATATCTGTAATCAGAAATAAAAATATTACTATTTCGTAGTCTTTAATTTATCTTGAATTACTATAAAAATCTTGATTATAAGACAGGATTTAGAAATATTGTTTCAAAAAGAATGCATTTATTTATTTATTTTAAATCGTTCTTTAAAAGCACAAAAAGATATAACAAAACTTAAAATAAGTTTAAATTAATCATTTTAAGACCATTTTTTTAAGATTTCCGTTTATAATTTCTTTCAGTTATTGTTTTAATTATATGTCGATAAAATGTACTATACACTGGAATTATACAAGAATTACACTAAAGATATTTTTATTTATATTTTTTTATCATGTTTTCCACAGCAGCGCTTGTCGGTTAGATATTTGATGTGATACTGATATAATAATGAAATTAACGGCGTTTGCTCATAGTTACTCCATCTGCTTCACTTCCTCTTGATTATTCTTTGCGCGGCTGGACGGCTGGCTGACCGTTCTACGAATCCTCGCACGCGCGCACTATAAGAACGCACGATAAATATGTTAATTGAATAGTGCGAACCGTTACGCACTCAACCCACGAGGCGTCGATTGTGCGTTGTTGGCGATAGCACCGTTTAGTTGCTCGCTTCGAACGGAATGTCATCCCTAAATCGGAAAAACACATTCAAAGCATTAACACGCTAAAAATTTGTTCTATCGCGTGTACGTAATGTGTATGTTTCTTTTCTATCTTAATAGCTACTTAGATATCTTCTTTTTCTTTTTATATGCCATAACAGGTCTCCCTGAGATCACTTTAAATTCTGGCGACCTATATATACCTACTTGAAAAAGAGTGATATCTATTCTATAGGACGGTCTTAAATATAAGAACTAACTATAAATACCGATCTATATCTACCAAATGCTGCTCTGAGATTAGGAGAGTTTTTTGTTTTAAGTTCAGAGCAATGTCCTGAAAGCACCAACGAGATTAGTTACCCATTGTTTTTCTTGATAAATCTATGATAAAACTGATAAATGGACATAAAATACAAATACGTTGAAGTCGGAATTAAACCCGAAATCTCCTTATGACCACTCTTATACGACACTCTCGAATGGAATGTCATATCTAAATCACTGAGAACATGTTCGAAGCATTAACCCGTCAAAGATTTTTTCTAACATGCATTAGGTGGGTGATTTGTGCCCTTTTCTTACTTTAAGAGCTACAGAGGTATTTTTTGACGAATGCTATTATATATGTTATATGTCTTAATTCTTGAAATTGATGGGAAATTTTTAAACGTCCGTATTGGGGTAATAACAATTTTTACCCCAACAATTTTTGTTTGGAACCGACTTTGGAAAAGCAATTCTATTATATCAGTATAATATTGTATTTGTATTAATATAACACACAAAGCCTAGATTTACAATAAAAATCATTATTATTGTGTCGAGTTTGAGTTGTAATGCAATATGTACATTAGCGACATTGACTTACATATTTTTTCTAGCAAATCTTGAGTCGAAATTATTAAAAATGATATTGCTTCCAATTTTTAAAACATGTCAGTAAATTGAATAACGTGTAAAAATTTTTGTTACTCAACGAATCCACATATCTTCGTGTTTGACGATATAATATATATAAATTGCATATAGTATTTTTATTTTACAAAATTAACGATCCTCGCTCTCACGGTACAACGTCCGCTTTTGCCAAGCGCGTGCGTTACATCGCGGTTTCTACAATTTCGCTGCATTCGATGCATTCATCTACACTGCCATCAGACAACGTACCGATGCAAGTCGAGATGCGAGGCGATTTCACTGATTTCAAGACCTGCCTAGGTACATCCGACGAGAAACGCTCGGGATTTGCGTTTTGCACGCGATCCGTGCGCGGTTCTTACGCAATGTGCGAATCGTTTCAAAAATCGTTCGACACTACTCTTTGTCAAGAACTGACGCGTGAAATTAGTAATGCTGAAGAAAAGAAAGAAACTAGTAAAGAAGATTATTTTAAAATCAATATAGAGGTATAAAAAATTTATTATTTCAATGTACATATATAATAATAATGTTTATACAATTTTTATAATGTGTCAAGGTTATTTTCAACTATATTATAAACTCTTTATCGGAGATTTAAAAATTGTTTCTTGCAAATGTTTCATGATGTTAAACAGATAATAAAGAAGAGTACCAAAATTGCTATATAGAACAATGAAGATTAATTTTACTCATTAAACTTAAATTATTTATAAAAAGAAAGTTATTTTTGCTTTTTTTACAAATCTTGAGTTTCGTCAGAATTAAAGAAAGATAATCCGCAAATATTTCTAACAGAAATAGAAAATCTTTTGTAGAAAGAACTCGCATACTTGATACAATCCGTGACGATGAGCTCATTCGCAAAATGTATGAACAGCGACGTCGCGTCGTGCGTGCGCATTAAATTCTTGCCGACACAAGAAGGACGGGTCGTAGTCCAGTAAAAGAATAAAGAGAATGACGACGGCCGTTGCACAACGACGAGTGAAATTCGTCAGGTTCTTTGAAGTTTATTTCCCTCGGATATCGCATTTCGGATTGGCACACACCGCCGCACCGGCCGCGCCGGGGAGTGCAGCGTCCGTCTGCATAGCCGATGACTTCCTAGACGATTGCGCGACCGCCGCAGGATGCGACCGCCGCTCGCTTGCGTTATCACTTCCGTTACGTCGTCTCTCCGATGCTTTACGTCGCTCGCATCCTTCACCTTTTTTCTTTTTTTTTTCTTTTCTTTTTTCTTTGCGAAAACCAGCAGACAACAGCTTCGATATGTTGCGCTTTGCTCGGGTCGGGACTCGCGGGCAATCGGCAGCCGCGTGTATGCACGTAAATGACAGGATGGCGGTAATGTCGGGTTGCCACCGCGAGACCGAGTATGCAGTATATTTTTGCGTTTATTTCTGTCTGTGTACCCAGTGAAACGTGACGAGATGGAAGGGCGTAGTGTAATCAAGAGCGGCTTCAGGCATTTCTGCATCTCCCGGCACAAAGTTGAAGCATCGCTTTCATCGTAGTTGTCCGTCAGTCGGAATCTAGATTGAGTGATGGAAGAAAGTGGACGTACGACATTGCGAAACTCGTGGAATTCTGATTTAGTTACTGACAATAGCGGGATCGAGTTGTCGAACTACTAAACTAAAACGTTAAGAATGAAGAATTCTGACAATGAGAGGCAATATTATGTTAATCTTTAATGAGATATCAGTCGCGTTCAACTAATGCTCGCGAATTAGCTCTTTTCCAACAAGCGGTTTTATTGCAGCGTTATGCTATAAACTTATCCCACTTTGCAACACCTTTCGCAATCGCTGGCAGCGGATGTGTATTTAGACCGAACCTATGTTTTTCATCCGTCCGCGCAGGAAAAAGCGAAATAATGTAAAACACTTAAGCGCGTCGGCGACTAGTTTCCTGTGTTCACTTTCGTTGCGCAAGGGACGATACCGGGTTACATAAATAAGACCCTTTCGTTTGGCGCGCGTAAAACGTTCCCGGCTACGCCAGCGCACGGTGATTTGAGCATTTTGCTCAGGAAGGTGACGAGACTTGGCCGCCCATTGAAATCATCGGCTTGAAAACGGCGGCGGGACCGCCGATGAAGCAACGTCCCGCCTTGCATCGTGCACCGTTGATGGGCTCGGCTGCGTGATGATGTGGGGTGTTGCGTGTCTTCGATATAGCCAAGAGATTGAAAAGCGTGTTCACTCGCGATGCGCTCGCGATGGCCGGCCAGAAAACGCGTTGCATTACTCGTGCAATTAGTCATGAGAGATTGAATCGCGCAGATAGCCCGAGAGTGTGTGTATCCTTTGTGCGCGCGAGGAGCTAACAGCTCTCTCTCGCGAGATTTCGCGCGAGGGCATTTCAGGCAATTCTCTATCGTGCCGTGAAATGAACGCGCGCGATTAGACGTGACCGTCGCGTCACGTCGTGCGAAAAACCGAGCTCCGCGCGCACGGCTGTTACGAAAGGAAGAAACGTGCAATTACAGAAAGATGTGATTGAAACTGCATCCTCCGCGCATCTTTTGCATTTCTCAAAAAACACCCGGCTAAATCGACTACTTAATCTAGGTACTTTGTAACTTCCGCGTAGTCGTGATTGCGAATCGATTACACGCGATGGACTGACATTAGAAAGGAAAACAGGACCGACCGCATTAATTAGCACGTCGTTCTGGCGAACTATCGTCGCCATACGAGGACAAAAGTGAAACCTTCCGGTGCATGGAAACTAGGTTTCTGCACTTGAATTCCCAGTGCGCGAAATGCACGCGTCAGAATATTCTACTGAAAAATAATAATAGAAAATCGAACAGAACATTATAATACGATTCAATTTAATTTAATTTAAATATATAACATTTGCATTGAATTTAAATATTTATATATAAAAAGTATATAACTAGATACAAAAGATTTAAAGAATTATAAATATATACGTTTAAAAGTTTGGAAAACAAATAATTTCAGAGAAATATTAGAAAAAGAAACATTTTCTACAAAATATATTATATATTCGAAATATATATATATATATAATAAACTTTTATTACAGGCCATTTCTTTGAACACATTAATAAAAAATTTTTTGTTTAATTAAAAAGTATGACTGCCTCCAAACTTTAGAACGGTAATGTACATACATCTTATGTGTAAGACACATTTTTTTATATGCGTGTATGTGGCAAGAGAGAAAAGTTTCTCCTCGAATCCATTATATTTTAATTTGCGAAAGAAAGGTATGTCTTCATAATTTAAATACAGGAGGAGATGCAAGTAGATTCTGTGACACAATTCTTTATTTTATCATTATCTCTTTTTTTGTATTTTTAATACTGTTACGATTCATCTAAAATCTATGACTGCATCTTTTTATGAAATTTACATCAGCATAAATAAATGTATCTATTTATCTGCACGCACGCCGTTATTCGCGGAATACTTGGTGATAATCGCATTAAAATAACAAGAAACGCATCGCGTTGCAGGATCCAATGGCGCCGGATGCGGTTATCCGGGTGCACCGGCACACAGCAGCGTGCGTTTCACCGGCAGAGGTATCGACGACGTCATAGACGAGGAGGATGCCCTCCTTAAGGATACTACGTTACCTGAGGGCACCGTAGCTACATATTCCTGTGAACGAGGATTCGAGCTTCTGGGACCAGCGAGGAGGGAATGCAAAGCCGAAGGCACGTGGATGCCGGAAGGCGTGCCCTTCTGTGGTAAGTATCTATTTTTCGCTCGTAATTCGCTCAAATATAAATTTACTTTTTTTAATTCGTAGTATTACATAATTACAATTTACGATAGTTTATTGTTAAGCGTAATGTCTTATTGAAATGTTGATATCTGCAAAAAAAATAAGTCGTATAAGAATAATGGGATTTTCATTCATAATTTCATAAATTACAAATTGCAATATAATTTTTTATGATAATATAATTTATACGATATAATACGATGATGCGATGACATAATTAGAGATTAATTACTTCTCATGGCAAATTAGAGATTAATTATTCCCCACTAGTCGGTCCTCTCTCTTTTTTTTTATCCTGTTCAGATTATAATTTCAAATTGATTACTTTAGTAAATTTCCAATTTTTATAAGTAATAACTTTTAATAAAAAAATTTATTAAAGTAAAGTTGTTCAAGTAAAGAAAATTGAATTTAGAAAATAAATAGAAAAGAAATATTTAGTTTCATCAAGTAGATATTGATTTGTAATTGTCTACAAGTAGTTCGCAAACTGTATTAGTTGTTCAATATTTTCGTGAAGGAGAAATCGAGTTCAAGCTCAGAGAATCCGTGAGGAAAGTGTGACTGGATAAGTCTGGGACATTTCGCATAGGCTGGGACATCTTCATACGGAATAGTCCGCCTTTCTATAATTACATTCGATGGCCGATAACACTCGGCTGTATTTGCATCCACGCGGTTTCGGGGAGGCAAGTGACCCGATTCCACGTGTCCTTGACCGAGCAGGTCCGACGATGACGACGACGACGAAGACTGGCACACAAGAAGTGCTATGCCGTAAGAAGGTGCCGGTGGGGGCAGTGCACCGTTAACTCTGAACCTGTTACTGCCTAAGAGAGCCCGCGGCCTTCCCAACCTCCCGCGCATTCCTCAGACACAGATCTGCCTCAGACTCTTCGTTGTCCTTGGACCGGGTCGAACGAATTCACCCCGTTGGTGCTCCCGAAAAAGCACCTCCGCCTCCGTCTTTCTCCCAACATATTTTCGTTAGACCGTTTCTATTACCATCGCCTACTGCTTATCGCGGTCATAAACTTTATTTTATTTTTGGACGATTTATAAGTTAAAGGAAATACTTGATTTTACGCGGAATGGACGGTTAATTTTCTTTTAACGATGTCTATGAAACCTAGCGAGCCCAAGACGAGCTAGCATTAGCAAGTCGTTAATTTCATCAAGTATTTCACGTGGTTTCGTATACACGTGCGTATGCTAATATCTATGTTTCTCACTAGCGAGAGATATCTGACCGGTAATGGGCACTTGGTATGTTCCGTGTATGCGCTACAGGCAATTACTTATCGCGCGGAATGCGTTTTCTATCCTTGCGTTCGATCAGAAATGAGGTGACCGATTCTCCTTCCATTGCTTTTCGATTGAATGCACCGTTCACAGAGCAAATCAAATACTTACCGTATCGAATTGAAATTTAACAGATCGTAACAATAATATCTATCAAGAAAAGGAAGCTATTATTACGAATATTTTATTTTCTGAAAATAGATAAAACTTGCATTTTTTGTCTGGAATTCTTAAATTTATCGATGAATTCTTTATTTTATACAAGAGAATAAGATTAATATACATATACATGTGTAATAAAAACATATTTTTTGAAGATAATGAATCATACATACATATTTATTAAAGTACAAGTTTTTATCGTTTTAAATTGAAAATTCATAACTGAACATTTAAAAAAACCTTCATGTCATGAAGATATTTAAGAACAAGTGGGTACTATTGATTGTAAGACAGTTGGTATTAAATAATCAACTACAAATACTTAATACTCTTACAAATATTATAAATCTAATGAAGAAAGTAGAAAGTAAAAAATGGTTTATAAAATAAATTAAGAGTTTTAAATTTACTGCAAATTATTGTACGAAATACTATATGTGTTCTGCTCTTCTAAGAATAAAAACTTTAGTATTTTATTTCTCTTCCAACATTGATTCGACACTTCAACTTTAATTCAACTGTCCTTTTATCTCCAAAAGAACTAGAAGTAGAATCAGAGAGAAAAAGTTAAGTAAACCGCGGACTGATCCATTTTTCGCGTTAGACAGTCATGCAATTAAGTGATGACTGAATGAACGTGCGCTCACTTCCGGAAGTGCACAAAGTCGTTTTGCCTTTTACAATTCTTGCGCGTGTTCTCGCGCGAAATGTATCGAAGTGAAAGAGCACATGGCTCGGAGAGAATCGCCCCTGATGAGATCTCACGGCCACGCTCCGCGAATTCAACGACAGGCTGAACTGGTCCAGGATCACGCGAATGGCACCGTGTTGTGGGCGGAAGTGGGTCGCGTGGATTACGAGTACACGATGTCGACACGCCCCGATGATTGTAAGGACTGTCTTTTCATGGCGTGAACCAAGCAGAACGTAGAAAGAGAAAGAATGAGAAGAGAAATGCATTTTATCAGGTGCCGCTGAAATTCCCCTAATAAAGAGCAATAGATGTAATACAGATTATAATTGAGACTGACTTATTCTTTATTTTACAAATATCTCATATATAATTTTCTGGGCCATAAACAGATCTCATCAGAACATGGCTAATGTTCTGATAATTTTATCTGTCAAGAATTTACGTGTTGTACAGAATACTGATAGTCATATAATATACTGAAATAATAATTCTTATCAAATCGATGTTCTACTTTACTAGTGAGAAACTCTAAAAAACTAAAAAGAGTACGACACTTCAATTAATACAAATTAATTCTTGATAATTAATCTCTAACGATAATCAATTTTTTAATCGACCGTGAAATATAAGATAGTTGTACAAATCTCTTTCTCTCAATTATATACGTCAATTATATACGTCAATGTACATTGTCGTTAAAAATAAAGCATGCTTAAAAAAGCATTACTAGAGATAGACGGCGACCTATAAAACACTCGATCGAGATTAACTAACGAGATTAAAGCGACGATGACGATGCAAACGCATCATCCTGTATCTAAATGGCATAGGTATTTTACTGGAACAGGATTATAGGTCACGATTCTCAACCAATTAGAGGGAAAAAAGGGACAGGTGTGAGTGAAACTGTCTTGATCAGAAAGGTGGAACATTACCTCGGAAATTATTTTAGAATTTCACGGTCTGCATATAAAAATCGTTAACGATTTCTTAACCTGAATGTTTCCAACTCAACCCTATTTTTAAGCGATAATGGGAGCTTTCCATCTAGCGACACAAGTCGACACAAGTATCATTCTGTCTTTGTTACTCACTGAATATTGAAAAAAGATAGAATGATGCTTGTGTCGACTTGTGTCGTAGATGGAAAGATCCCAATGATGCCAATTATCTTTAGCAAATTTTGTCACTTAAATATCCTTATGACACCGATCCTTCTATTATACATTTATCTCTTTTTTTAATTTGAAAAATTTTATCTGTCTTGTTTTCTGATTAAATACATTTAAAAAAGTAACAAAATTAATACAAATTAAATAATGTCATCTTCTAACTGGTTACATGCATCTATTTTTCGTATCTAGAAATCAATAATTTTCTCGACAATTAATATAACATGTTACGGATATCCCTGAACATCTTGAATAACAGTTAAAAATCCGAGAAAAATAATTTCGCGTAATGCATTTTGCGTATAATGTTTGTGTGTTTCTTTTGTATCTTAGTATCTTAGTATAAATTTTCTTTCTTAGACAGAAAGTAACTGAAATTTCGTGTTCTATATATCGGGGAATTATAAAACATCCAGGAATTTCCGTTAGGTATCTATGTTAAATGATAATGGAGGTCCAGCAGTACAGTAGAACAGAATCTGACACATTCGTGCGGTAATCTTCATACCTATTTCTCGAGGCAAGAAGAAATACTATGCAAATTGATGATATTGTAATTTCTTGCATTTCTTGCGTGGGACAATATCCATCGTATATTCGCGGACGTTTCTTCGTCATTATTTCGACGATCGCGGAGCAAGCGTGCACACAAGCAGTGTTTGCACAAAATTATTCGACTGCCCACCCAAGACGGTCGCAACAATTTCTCGTGATCCGCCGACCGCGAGAGCAGGTTGCCACTTGCGCAACTGTGCGTGAACTTGACTTTTCGAACGTGCACCTCTCGTTTGCCTTTGCACCATAAATACGTGTTGTTTCCGTAAAGAATTCATTTGCGATTGCAAACTTCCGGACTGGATGACACATTACGAGGGGGAGATGTATCAAGTATCGAGTATCATTTTAAATTTCAGACCTGGACTCAAAATTTGTCTGACTCAAGAAAAAAAGATATATATATATATATCTCAATATAATATTAATATATTTATGTTAATTAATTAATGTGTTTGTAGTATTTTCTAGAATTTGAAAAAATTATTTTTCTATTTCAATAACATGGGACAATGTTTAATTCTTGTTACATAAAACAATCTTTTACTTGTCTAATTTCCAGTCTTGAATTCTTTTAAGCGTTTGATGTGTTATTTTTGTTCTGAAAATACTCTGACAAATTAATTATTCTATTGAGATATAATATCTTCATAAAGAGGTCTTACATGTAGAGTTTAATGCGCATTATAATTCAAACCGTTTCAAGTTAAAGAGATACGCCATAGTAAAAAAAGAGGAAAACTACGTTCACCAGCCGGCAAATGGTATAGTAAAACTTTAAGACAGACATAAAATCGACGTTTGCCTATGAAATGTTTCCTGTTTTTCGATCCTAAAATCTATAATACATAAATGCTTAACATTTTGCGAAAGTAAGATTGCACTTTCTTTTTCAGTACTCAATAAAGAACTTCCTAATCGCGTCACAAATAATTCAACTGATGCAAGTTACTGGTGAAATAGCGCTTATTAGTATCGCTTGTTATAATAAAAGCAGTCGAAGTCGAAGAACTTGGCAGTTTTACGGGGACAAACGTTGTCTTTTGTTGCGTCGTGAATCTCTTCGCATCGGTATTCTCGTCATGACAGAGATATAGCGTACAAGGATATACGAGCTATTAGTATGCGTCGTATTACCTTGCCTTGATGATCAAACTAGAAAAGTTGTATATGATGGAAGCCTTGTAATGGAAAATAATGGAATAGCTCAAAGATGACGTAAGCACAATAGCAATTGATTTCATGGATATAATTATTCTCAATATAATTTTATTTTACAATTTATATATACGTGAAGAAAGCTAGAGTAGCATCACTTCCTCAAGTATAACGCAACTATCAATTATTGAAACTTTACATTATCTTTATTCCTTTCAATAAAATATTTTTAAAATTAAATAAATAATTTGTTAATATTATTAATTTCTTAAAATGATATCTCTTTAGATTATATATTCTTATTTTTTAATTTTAATTATTTTCTTTAACGCTCTATAAAGTTTTCGATTAAAACGTTACTTTATAAATATTTTATAGAAATAATTTATTGGCTAAACATTACGTTATAAATATTTTATATTGGAATAATGTATAAACAGTCTTATTATAAGAAGCGGAAAAGCGACTTAATCTCGATTAAGAAATGCACATAATTATTAAATCGGAAGGACGTACAATCGGACTGCTTTGCGTATCTCTCGTTACGCGATATCAACGGAAGCGATACGACAAGGCAAAAACCTTTCACATTGCGTGTATAAGAAATAACTGTAAATTATGAGGCAGGTATGGCGTGCATACGCGTATACGTTTTGTGAGAACGTGCGCGGCATACGTGCGCGGACTTTCATGGGGGACGCTAGCCAATATGTAGGTTTAGGTCGAGTATGCATCGATTATCGTTTTATGTGGCAAACCGACGCCTATCCAAGAATCTCGATTGCTTCGCTAGGATGATTACGTACAACAGACACGACTAACACGACGCCAGCGTCTCGATAAATTCGACATTTTAATTTAACCGCATTAGGTATATGTGTACGTCTTACTTTTAATTAAAAAATTTATATTAAAACCACAAGTCAATTCTTAAAATAATAATTAATTTTGTGTCAATGAAAATAATAAAGTTAGACAGCACGTAATTGCAATCCATCTTTGTTTAGATTGTTTACGATTTTTAACATTTTCACGTGAACGATTAATTTCACTAGCTTTTAACAATGACTTACTGTTAATGCTAACAATTATTCCTGATCCGGAATCGATCACGTAACTTATCCCTTTGCTATTTCCGATAAATCCCAAGTTTTCTTCCGTATAAAATGCAGAGTACAATTAAGAATACATAAGCTCGCAGATTAGACTTATTGTTAGCGAATAAACCTGACCGCTCTTTCTCAACGTGCTTATCTTGGAGATGCGGACGGATTTTCAGTCAGTCCTTTGTTTGCGTATCGGACTTTTGCGTACGATACGCTCATCGTGTTGTCTGTGCATCTCTCGATTGTTCCACGCAAGATTCCACGCGATACTTTGGGGCCGTGGTAACAGATTGCGTACAGAAACGCGTTATCTCAAAACGGCGCTACGAAATGTTTACATCTCGAGCGGTATACAGATCATGAGAAACGTTGCGTGAGAAATTCATTAACGCATTGTATAATGGTATGCACTCACAACGCAAGCAATCGACAAATATTTTGTAATGGTAATTAGATTTAATTATTTATCGACCTTTACAAATCGGAAGAGACCGTAAAATATTGATGCAATTATTATTGATACAATTCGAGAAAATAGCATAACTTAATCGCAAGTAACTGTCAAGTAAAAAACGAATGTCACATTATATGTATGTAGTTCATTTGTACTCGTTGGCAAGTATAAATGAGCTAAATGTCATGTTATACTATGTAATACTCTTGCAAAATGCAACAGCATTACGAGAAGCCCTAGTTGGTATCAGTGACCATCAAGCAAGGAACGATACCGGATTAGCTCATTTATGCTCGTTCATAAATAATGACATGTAGCTCATTTATACTTGTTCACTTGAGTATAAATGAGCTAGGTAATACTCTTGCAAAGCGCAAGCAGCATTGGTCGGTCCAGCACAAAGGATACCGATTCTATCGCGAAGCTGGATTCTGATTAGAGACAATTAAGGCCGAGGCGACACGTATCGCAGGCTAGTGGCACGCACCGTCGCCGTCGCGCCGCATCATCGGCATCGCATCGACGCGGCGCCGATAAAATTCTCACGTTACGGTACAGTAAAACTACCGCAAGGCCGCCAACGTGTTCGCGAATGTACGGCACTTGCTGCACAAAACTTGGCGATGGCCACGGATGACCGTGGTCTCCATCTGTGCGTGCCGTGTTCGGCTATTCACCTGTGCGGCGGCGGCAGTCGACCTTCTTTTTATCGGACAGATATGGCAATGAGTTACTGCGATTTTCTCACAGGGAATTATCGCCACGTCACCGAGGTATGCGCTCGACATAAAAAAAAACAACAAGAAGGAACGAGGCATGCACGTGCATATGTGAATCCGACGCGATCATCTGTCGCGTTCGTCTTCGCCTTATAATTACGTAGCCGCCCGCTTAATAATTTATGGATCAACTTTAGAACAGCGTTGTAATCTATAACTACAGCGCGATGTAATCTCATGCCTGTCTTCTGTCACACGGCGCTCGTTAACGGAGACTTTAATCGCGCACTTCGTATCTGTTAGGAAGGTGATAAGTAATTGATGAAGAATGTATTGTAGGGAGAGCAGAGGATCAGTTTTTATCATACTTTTTTGGAGGGGGAGGGGGGAACACAAAGATCGCAAGATGCTACCTCTATTAGCTTCACCGGATTTAATTACGTCGGGTCGTTGCACCGAAAAAAGTATGTAAAGGTCTTATTATCTTCCAACGCCTGCGAAAATTGGTTCATTTCGCACCGATTATCGAGCATGACAGTGACGTGTATCAATTCTCTCCTTTGCAGTTCTGAACGTGGCAGGCGGCAAAGCGCCGATGCAGTCCAGCACCGCGGATGGCGGAATTCCGCAACGCGCGGTTGACGGAAGCAGCGGCCAGAGATACTCGCCGCAAACCTGCACCCTGACGAGGCCCGAGCACAAACCGTGGTGGTACGTGAACTTGTTGGAACCGTACATGGTGCAGCTGGTGCGACTGGACTTTGGCAAGCCGTGCTGTGGTAAGTAATACCGTATCGTTCTTCGCGCTTCGCCGCTTACGAGAATTTACCGTTTTACTTAATAAATGAACTCTTTCAAATCACAGACGTTATTTCTATACCTCGAGCTCAACATTCAATCAGCTCGTCTAGCATATCGCGCATCTTTTAAAGATAGCGATCTGACAAATGACGGATCTAAAATTGTGTTTAAGCAAGGAAATGAAAATATTAGAGATAGAAATATGAAACATTAATGCGAGATTTTTGACGATATTTTTATTAGGGATTATTTACTATGTGTTTTGAATTCGAATTTTCTGCTATTAATAATGTCAGTTCTGATCAAACTACGATTGAACGAGGAATTCATAAGATACAAACAAGAAGATATAGATGCGACCAACTTGAGATGCTCTGAATATTCTTTAAATATAAATAGATAACAGATCTTAATGCTAAACACAATGACAAATGTATTAAGATTTGAAAATATTCCTTGGTAGTGGTCAAAGCGATGATTAAGAGAGCGAACTGCGGAAAATTGGTATTTGCACTGCGGTCTTGGAGCAACGATCCGCTCTGTTTCAAATTATTGCTCCGGACGAACGGTCGACCGTTTCTTTCCAGCAGGGCGATTCGCGGCGTTAAAAGGTCTGTCATAGAGTCTAAAATAAGAAAAAAAGTAGCAAACGATCGTAAGAAAAATGGTGGTGGCGACGGTAATTGGACCTTTGCCGTTCGTGCTGGTGTTTTACGAGCGCATCAAATCGCAGGGTCTATTTTCTTCGCAGTGTCAATCTCGCAGGTATTGAATTCGTCGCTCGTTATGATGTTGCGTCGCTCGACGACGAACGAAATCGGTAAAAAGCTGTGGTAAAGAGTGTACTCCGCACGTTGCACGTTGCCGCGCTCCATTCTATAACGAGCATTGCTACTGATAAGCGCGGACGATAAAGTCTCTCAGTATAAATTCTAATGTGAAGCTCACGCGGTGGAAATAGATTTCCCGCGATACCGTAAATCCTGTCCGTCGTCTGGCACTTTCGTTTCTATGCCGCGTTTTCTCGACTTTCTATCAATAAATAGGCATTACTGAGATAATTACCGGGAACGATGCTCGCCAGTAAGATGGATTCGCGATCGCGAAACAAATTTAACATCGCACGTTGTTGTCCGCTTACGCTTGAATCATAGTATTTTAGAGCCAGCTAGTTGTTAAATAATTTGTTCTCTCCAGACATCTCTAAAAAATATATTAATTATACAAATACCGCTGTTGGCAATTATTCTTCTCTCTCTTTTCTCTTTTTGCTTTCTAAAAAATTTGATTTTTGTTTTTGTTTAAAAAGACATAATTCTTCAACACGTTACGTGTTGGACTACTGCGAATTCTAATATATCGGAAAAATTTCCATAATCAAAAACTTGAACTTTTTAATATTAAACTTATTCTATTTTATTTTATTAAAAATATTAATTTTTATAGCTTACTATTTTATTTCCTATTGCTATATATTTTGCATAATCTACGCGAAATAGATAATACATGGATGAAAAGTAGATGTGACTTTCGAATCGACGCTACAACTTTGATGCAAACTGTAGCTCTTCGCGTTGCGATGAATCTCGATGCGATCCTCGAAGAAATCGACGCTTCAGCGAGCATTCATCGATCTAAAATCACAATTGTGAACAATCGATCGCTAGGGGTTAGCCAATGATGCTTTCGACATAAAACAAATGGATCGAGAGTTTCGCGTTCACGGAGCCGCAGAAAATCCATCTTATATTGTACAAACGATCCGTAAAATTCGCACTTCCTTCCCTTTCCTCCGGCTCTATCGAGAGCCCTGCTTGCATACGAGATCGTTTAGAAACTCTTTCACGATGAAAGTGAGAGTCTTTCCACTTTCAATTGTTAGAAAATCATCGCAATACGCGTCTGCCGCGGTACGCCGCATGCATTTTTCAGCAGCGCTCGAGAAACACGAGCTCGATCATCAATCAGTTCCAAGTTATCGCATTTATTTAACACCGGAAATCAACCTCGCGCTTTAATATTTTTCTTTTTTTTTTAAGGATTCAAGATTATACGCATGTAATATATACATGTAATTTATCATTAATTATTTAATCCCTACACAGGAAGAAAGCCATTTTCAATCTGGTCGCGTGAATCTGGTTAGCGTGAAAAGTTTTGCCAATCAATAAAGTTACGCGTTTCCGGAATTCTGATTTTATCAGACGCTTCTTCGTTAATTCCAGCCGCGCTGGAAAATTCATGTTATCGTTTCGAAAGTTCATCCGCTCGAACAGGAGAAACTTTCACTGTTAAATGAGTGATAATAATGGCATTGTCGGTGCTGGACACGCGTAAGGCAAGAAGCGAGAGCGTATCGTTCGCCAGCGAAAATACTCTCGGCCATTCCTTCCTCGAGTAACAGTATTTCCATCTTTTCGTAAGAAAACCACCCATCAGCGGCAAAACCACCCATTAGTGCGATTGCCTAATTATATGTATGTATATTGAAAAGCGATAGAAGGAAATTCGGAATCACGCAAGTGAGGCGAATGCTCAATTCCACGCGGAATGGACTGTTAACGACTTCCGTGTCGCCGCGTTTGCGCAAAATTCGCGAAACTACATGCCGGAAAGAGAGATGAATTATTCAAATGCGATAATTGACAATCGGTCTTTATGCTCGCGGATAGAGACGTGCGGATAGAATCGAATCGCTGAGATGGACATGAAACAATGGCCGGCATAATACAGCCCATTTTAAGCAGCTGTTTAGTTACGGCCCAGCACCGAAGAGATACCTGATGATAATTCTCATGCCGGCTCCAGTCCGCGCGACCGCTCATAATTGAACAGACGGCGCATTACAATTACTTCGGCCTCTCTGCGTGAAAGAGCAGCTTTCACGTTACGCCTCAGCGGCGAAGAAGAATCGATTCGTTCAATTTCGTCAATAAACTGCATTATTAACGCTCATATACTTTGCATCTTCATTCATGTTAATTATCATATATATATATATATATATATATGATGTACATAATGCACCTAGGAATTAAA
>VBVR01003754.1:0-16466 GCA_011638315.1 Tetramorium parvispinum
GTCCATATATATATATATATATATATATCTTTCTGGAAAACTATTAATCTTAAATTCTTTAACTTTTCATGCTACGCGATTTATGTTAATGTGATCGTACATAATCTTAAACGGCTGATTATTTTCAACGTTAAATGCGTAACATGAATTGAATCTTCAATTTGTGTTATTTTAAGAATGTGAATGGCTCATATAACAAAACATGTATTCTATTAAATATCGTTTTTAGACTGTATAAGATTCTGCATACACTCTTCTCGTTGCGGTTGTATGTTATTACATTATTATACGAGATATCCGTCATGATAATTAAACATATTTTTATATCATGACCAAAATGAACCGAGATATATGTAGCCACTGCGAAATATATAATCTTGTTTGTCAGATATTTCTTAGTCAAAAAGACGTTTCGATAATAATTTATTAATATATGAAAGCATCGCGACACCGACATCCGATAAAGAAATGTAATTTATGAAGGATACTATTTGGAATTTCAAGACCTCGTGTTAATCGATCATAGTTACAATCAAGTAAACGGAACACTTTCGAATAAATCGGTCGCATTAGTACTATCTTCCTGGTTAATAAAAAAAACGCACAATTTTCAATCGTATACTGTTAATGCTGCGTTTAATGTACGATTTCTAGCGTAATTGAATAATGTTTTGTGCATAAACAAATAGATAATTTGGAGTAAAATTTTTGCAATTTAGAAACTTAAAAAAAACTTTCTTTCTCGAATCTACAAATATTGTGTCGTCTATCTTTTTTTCTCGACAATAGCATAAGTTTCATTATCGATTTACCGGCATACTTAATTATGTAAATGATTAATTATATATATGTATAAGGAATATTATGATTCATTGAGAATCATTTAAAAACTTAATGATACTATATTTAACGAGAACGTCGTCCACTAAAGATTTATCAGTGCCAATTTGCAAAAAAAAACAATAGATTCATAGACAATGCATCATTCCATTCTTACTTTAGTAAACGTGGACCTATAGATTTGAATTTTTTTTAATTGCAAGCGTATTGATTGATTGTTTTATGAGAGAACGTTACGTAAAGCTAGCGTAGCTTATTATTCCAAAGAGTTTTGTACTTGGGCTGTGCATTTGTCATGATGTAATATTAATATAAATCAATTGACCATGGTATTTAATTGAATACTTAATGAACGTTAAACGACATCATAAACAAGATTCAATGAACTGTGGTATCTATAATATACAAATCCTCTATTTGTTTGTCTGCGAAGCGCGATCCACAGATCGAGCTTATCAAGAATGTTTTGTATATTATGTCGATTATAAATAATCACCATGTAAATTAAAGAATGGTTTGCAAAGTGCAGGAGCAGATAATAAAGATACCTGATTTTAATTAATTGGAGCATGTTGTTTTATTCTCTATTCATATATAATTTTTCTCTAATCACACACAATAGATGTATAGTAATTTATAAAAATTGCAAATGTTAGCAGTATGCATATAAGTTTTCTCTAATAGTTTAATATCAATGCTGTGATACAGTGATGCCACTATTCTGGAACATCGGAACAATATGTTTGTTTGAACATTCATCCGCAACTTTAATAAGTATTCCACAAAAAAAATTTTAATTTTACACAATAAAAATAAAATATTTTTAATAAAAAAACTTTTAGTCCAATAATAAATCTTAATTGATACGATACTTTCACAAGTAAATAAAAATATTATTTTCTTCAACTTTGCAATTAAATTAAATAGGGAAACTTCTCTTTATCTACAGACTTGAAACTTATTAGTTACAATGTCTTTTATTTACTCTCTTTACAGTGAAGAAAGGATAAATATGATTTTCTACACTCTTGTTTACTGAGCGTTCTTCTAAAAGGATACCCAGCATATTTTATAGAAAAAAAGTGGTTTTGGTCAAATTGGCTGAAATTGAATTATGTTGTAGTTTAGGTGATGCTGATCAAAAGTTTCCTTAGGCAAAACTCCGAAAATGAAAAATATAGAAGATACAATGATTTGAAGTGAGTATTATTGGAGTTTAAGAATGCCTGTTTTTGAACATAGACTAAGTTAATATATAAATATTTGAAAAAAAATATATATATATATGTACTACTTCCACAGTATTTCATGATTTTAAGGGTCGATCCAAACGAACTTGCATAAGCGCATAAGTATATGCATAAGAGAATAGAATGGTCTATTTTCCTTAAGCACAAGTTTATGGACCAATCAATTTTCTTATGCATTTATATGTTACGTAAGTTTGTCTGGATTGATCCTAAATCCTGACTGTCGTGTGTGCGTGCGTGTGCGTGTGTGTGCGTGCGCGCATGCTTGATTACCGCGTCTACATCACGCGTGCGATAACAGACAAGGGTTTAAAGTCATTAAATACTATAAATACATTTAAAATCATTAAATATTATAAAAGTGATACAAATTACATATTTTTTTCAAATATACGTCAACTTAATCTATGTTCAAAAACGGACATTTCTTAAAGTTCCAATAACAATCACTTCAGATCATTGTATCTTTCATGTTTTTGATTTTCGGACTTTTTGCCTAAGGAAACTTTTAATCAGCACCACCTAAAGTATAACATAATATCAATTTCAGCTAATTTGACCGAAGCCACTTTTTTTTTATAAAATGTGAAAGGTTCTGTATTTTACATTTTTCTAAACGTATATAAAAAAAGATACAGAAAACAAATCTAGATTAGATCTAGATTGATACCGAAATTACAAGTCCAGGGTTGCACCATTCCTCTGCTTTTCTTGGCTCTCGGTCCACGCTTTTGCTATTGTCTTCTTCATTTCGTCATCGCCATCCTGGTACATCTTCTTCATAAGATTCATCAAGCTGGCACTGGGATCGTTGTCCTCACCCAGCTCGGGCATGGACGGTGACTTTGCATCCTTGATTCTCTTTTCTACCAACGTGACGTGCGACCAATCTCTGGCAACCTTTTTTGCGAGCGATACAACGATCATATCGGTCTTCACTTTAAAGTTACTCTTCTCAGTGTCGATCTCCGCGCACAAATTGTTGATCGGCAAGTGATAATTTTTGTTATCCAGACCATATATGTGCAGGTCCAGAGATTTCTCTGTAAAGTCACAGACAATTGCGTCCTTGGGCAGCTGGTGAACGTTGTTCAGTGTTATGTAGAGCTTCATTGTCGTGCTCGTCTGATCCCACCCATAGTTGTTCAATTTCACTTCGTAGCGCTTCTGGGCAGTATTGAGCGAAGGAGTCGTCACCTTGCCGGAATTTTTCTGTTCCAGTAACTTTGCCATTTCTGTCTGTAGTTTCCTAATTTCCAGCATTAATATATCTTTGGTTCGTTGTCTCTTAGCCTGCTCGAGTAAGCTGCTGAGTTCCTCTATATCTAATCTCATCTATGGGGAAAAATATTGCTTAATGAAATGCTTTACGCAGAAATGTGAGTAATTAATTTGCAAGAAATTTTAGTCTTTTTCAACTTCAACATTTCAATTCATGATAGTAAATTCTTGAAAACACTTATGCACATATTATGGATCTAATTACAAAAAAATTTCAATTTTGTATTAAGAAACGAATAATTTTGCATCATCTGCTTATCATCTTAACACACCAAAATTAGCTTACAATTTTTATCATTATTCTTACTCTGCCTCAGAATGTGTGAACATAAATCGAATTTTATTTTACATACGTAAAGTGTAGAAAAGTGTAGCTGAAAATTGACAACAACAATAAATATTTACCTCGTCGGTCTTCGTTGCCATTGTTAACTTTAGATTATTGCTGAATTTTATACAATATCACAAGTTTTACGACAACTGGCAAAACAATTATCGCACCAAAGATACTCAGAAATACCTCAGCAAGATGCAAGAAACCGCAAAACCATGAAACCGACAGACTGTCCGAACCTTCCAGAACTGTTCAGAACCTTTCATGCAGTAGTACCAACTGCTTATTAAAGAAAAGCGCCAAAATTAGTTACACGACAATTTCCCGAAAAATGGCGGAGATAGTGTTGGTACAAAATCAAATGAACATCTCTATAAGTAGTTTAAATTAAATTTCTGTGGATTATGGACGCGCGGATATTAAAACAGAACGAAATATTTCAACAAATTTTCCCTCTATACAATTCTTCATGATCTGAAATTTTTCAAAACAATTTAGATGAAAGCAGGATATACATAGTAGATTAATAAAACGCCTCAAACAATATCTTAAACAAATCTTCAACTTTAATTACTAAGATATTTTATATGACTTTAATCAAACTCCCATTAACTTAATCGGTGATTAATTCAATTAGCAGAATTATTTAATTTATTATACGAGTATAAAACGAGATTTCTAACTGAATAACTTGTCCCTAAATCCTTTTTTTACTTAATAACTCTTTATTAACAAAATAATGCGAGAATTATTTAATAAACTAATTAAAGTTTAATTGAAATTACCCTAAGATTAACATCAGTCATAATTTTGCAATAAACTTTTTTTAATGGAAAGAAAGATTAAAGACAATGAAATAGATCGATAGAAATCTTGCAGTAATTCTGCCAACGCAATTAATCATTAATTCAGTTAATCAAAATTTGATCAACGTCACCAAGGCCATATTTTTCTCCATAGTAACTGTAATGGAAGAATGCCGTTTCTTCTTTGTAGTGCTGGATTGAAAACGTCGAAGTCTACTTTTCTTAGCTCCTCTAAATAATTCTCCACGCAAACTGTGGGCAGAAATATCACGTTGACATCTTTCCCTGCTGTTTTTTTAAGCGATGTCGCCTAAAACAAAGGAAGATAATATCATGAAGTCAAACATTTTCTCTTCTTCAGCTAGTTGCGAAAAATATAAAAAAAAATATATATATATACATATTGCGAGTCCAGATTAACTTGTTAAACTCTAAACGAATACCTATACTAAATTATTTATTACAACAGTAAGTACCACTTTCAGATGCTGCCTGGCGCAAGAGGCGACTTCGAGTATAGCGTCTTTAAATCCAGCACTAGATTGTCTCTGAAAGATGGACTCGGAGGAGACGCCGTTTTTCAGCAAAACATCTTGTGGCAATACCATGATTCGTTTCCGAGCGTTATATGGCACGGAACGTATCAAGGTGACTAGACCGTGCGCCTTACCCAAGTGGCTGACCGCGTGATCGGCATTGACGTTGGCCGTGCCCTGAGCCTCTAGTAACAAATAATAGATCGACGATGTTGTATAGTCGCAATACCTCTCGAGCGATTCCAGGTCCACAAATATCGAGCCGCTTAGCTTGTTCAAGCGAGCGTCGATCAAGCGTTTGAAATAGCGTTTAGACATCTTGTGCCGCTGGAGGATCTGCAAGATACAAAAGACCTTAGATTTCCAGTTAATGCAAGTGTATCGCCACACGTTCTGTTCATCTACCCTGTGTAACTCCAACGCCACGGGACTTCTCGGCGGGTTATCGTTGTAAATTTCGTTTAGAGCGTTTGTCCAAAATTGCAGTCGCATAGCACCTATCTTACTGTCGCTCACTTGATCCTCCACTTGCGCCACTTCGACATTAAATGCCCGAACAGCAAATGCCGCCGACTTAATACTGCGTGGAAGCAATAGCGTACATAGAAAGTTCTCATAATCGTTCTTCCTAGAAAGACAATATGCATAAGCACGACTCTGAGGGGATCTTGTTGGACTTCTCGCTGGTACTGTCCCACAAACTTTAAGTCCAATTACTTTGATGTATTCTGCAAGAAATTTTTGTTTTACTTCACAAAAATGCAGAAGATGTAAGATACATCTAATTCCGTCCCTCATAAAATTACAAATTTTGAGAAATCTAAATTTATCTAAACGTGTCAAGTGAACGCAACGTTGCCATATCTGGGATAAACTAACACTATTGTTAGTTACATACAAGTACTTATAACATAAATATGTTTGTAACAATTTTTGTTTATGTTTGTGCAGTCCCGATTTAAGCGAACATAGCGAAGGCAGGTACCTAACCAATTGCAAACAATATTCAGTTGGAGTTTGTTTTCGTCTTGCACCACTCGTGTTCATACGTCGCAGCTGCAATCGCACGTTTTGCTCAATAATCGACAGTTTATTCATTCTTTTTGCGGTCTAAAAATTTATATTAAATCTAAATATAAGATGGATCACACAGCGAGAATAGCCATCGAATAATAAAATTGTCGTGATGCAATATTTCGTTGCAATTCAACAATTTCAATTGAAAACATTCGCGGTAAGAATAACCTATACAACGGTACGTTCAAAACATAGGCTACGTCGCTACGTGCTACGTTTATTCTGAAATGAGAGAAAGCGATATATCGCTTATCACAGTCGATATATCACTAGTTCCTTTCAGTTTATCGCAGCGATAAAGTCAATTTCAGAAATCAGTAGAAAAATGTTTTTAGGACAGTATGTAGAAAATGTAAAAATTTTTTTAATAAATTGCTTTGAATTTTAAGTAATTTTAGGTATCTGTCTATTCTTTATAAAGACTTTGACTCTTTAAAAGAGGCTCGATCGTTGCTTACATTCGTATAACGTATACATACCATGCGCGAATCATTTCATTCGTAGAAAAATCTTGTTAAATTTATTAATCATCTGCTGTAGAAATTAATTTTTTTTACATTTTTCTTATATTAAAATATTTCTAAATTGGAAGCACATGCTTATTTCTTATATCGTGTTACTGTTCAATGGTATCTCTTTTCTAATCGTTGCGAAGAATTTGAATGGATTTATACTAATTGTGAGATTATTACACGGCTCTCCAACTGCTCGCTAAGTGAATATGGGATACATTATGTATTCATGTGTGCGTGCGTTAATGAAAACGACGAATAATACTTAAAATTATTATACATAAAACTTGCAGAGGACTTGTTTCGTTTATTGCAGCAAAAACTCTAATGTGTACAATATTAAAATACATGGAAAGTGTACAGAGCATTATCTAATATTTTTTTCTTTCCCTCTCTCTCATTTCAATTAAATAATATACGATTTCATATACATATACACATGTTTTATATAATGCTCTGCGAAATATTTAAGAAAAAATATTTCTCGTGTCCTCGATATATTTTAAGGCACAATCTATGCTAAGATTTCCTAAATAGAGATAACAGTAGTTACTTGAACACAACGAGAGAGTGTATATAATATATATATATATACATCAATTACAAGTACAAAATTAATTTAAATAATACCGTTCGTAAGTAGAATTACCACAGCGAAACCAGCATCAAATTTTCGAAAATGTATACCATTAGATAAATTTGTTATGTTTGTGATGCAGTTTTTCAAGATTCTTTGAATAGCTTGACTTTTAAATCATACGTAACCATTTGCCACGGAATTCCATTTTCAACCTCGAGATTTTGAGGCAAAAATTCCACATAACAGTGCTTTCTAATTACAAACGATAACATAAGCGTTTTTGTAAATTTCTTCATTATCTGTCTGTTACATTGATACGTAAGAAAATTATAATTATTAAATTTGTAAATTGAAAATGCAATGTAAAATTAATTTTTATCGGAAGACAAGAGAGTCATACACGCATACACGCACGCACACACACACACACACCACACACACCACACACACGCACGCACACTCACACATACACACACACACACACACACACACACACACACAGGACAAAATTAAATCCTTGCAATGAAAATTTGCGGCAACTGTAACAATTAAATAAACAATTAACTTTAATAACCAATTATATAAATAAGATTACATTTTCCTTCAAGTACGAGGTACTTATGAGATTACATTAATTGTAAATGAATCGATTCATTTAACGATCTTTAGCGCTTTCCTTTTTATCAATGATACTTATATTTCTCTATACCGTACAATAATGTACGAAGAAAAAAAATATATATACGATAAACTAACATTATGTCAAATTATTTATTAATTTGCGTCTATGACGTCTTTTACTTAATAATTTATGTAATTATTACTTCCATATTCTGTCTGTATTATTTAATACAGAGAAAATTCTGTATATACAAAGTATATGCAAAGGCCTTGCAGGGATATGTTAAGTTTTCAAACTAGATTCACACATACGAGTGAATTCTAATCGCGCTCGATATTTAGATAATTAAACTATTTTATAAACAATATTTGATTTATCTATAGATATACTAAAATTACCTTAGATCTTACATCTAGCAAAAATGGATAAAAATGTTAGATGGAGATCTATTTTCTACGTATGGAAAAGAGATTTCTGTACACTTTGTGTATGTGTGTCGTGTGTAATGTTTATAAATTGTATATTTGCATAATAATTATTGTACGATAACTATATACACATTTTTGTCTTAATAAATTTTCTTGTTATTATATTGTGTGTTATTGTAGTTGTTCTTTACTAAAATGGAGGGATTATAGTCATATTATTAGTATGGCTTGTAGAACTATTTCATATACAAGTTTCACATCACGAAACATATAATTTTCAGATATAGTTGTTTTCACAACTTTTTGTATATTATAAATTACTGTAATATATGAATATATAAAATAAAAGTTACCTCTTTATATATTTATTCTCAATTAAACAAACTGATATCTTTATAGTTATTATTTAATGCAATCATCTTTATATTTTATCTTTATATTTCGGAATATGAAGAAACGCTTTTAGGCTCATTACTTGAAAACGTACACAATATTCCTCCGTATACACACACACACACAAACACACACACACACTTTTCCTCTCTCATCTTACTTAAATAATAAAATTTATTGCAATAGAAACCAAATACTGTCAATATTTTTCAGAATTGCTCTGACAATGTTATTATAGAAAACTTTTCTTATGTAGATTTAAAAATATACATTTTATTATTTTTATATTAATCGTCTCATATCGAAAATGATTTAAATCAGAAAATATTAATTAATAAAAAAATTTTAGAAATGGTTAATTACAATTTGACACAAATGTTACAAACATTCTGTATATCCCACATTGCAAAAAATTACAATAAAATAATTGCTATTGATAGCAACCTATAATTATCATCATCATCTGTAGTTATGTAATTAAAGATATAAACCTTTAAATAAATGCCGAATGCGTTCTAAGAAGTGTAGAAAAATTTCAATTAATTATAAACATACATCTTGTAGAAGATTTTTCGCTTAGATAACTTAAAAATTATTACGAATGTTGATGTCAATATTCTATCACAGAAAATTGATCAAATTCATTCAACGTATAATCAATTGTAATAGCATTGTACAATATACGAACAATATTTGAAAACAAAACATTATTAAATATTCAGCAACGTCTCACACACACACACACACACACACACACACACACACACGCACGCACGCACACACACACACACACACGCACACGCACACGCACATATACCACACACACATAGAGTTTGGGATTGTAAGATCTTTTGTTATATTTGTTACATGTCTCTTTCTATTAAAAATTCAACAGATCCAACATTTTCGTTATATAAAGATTTATATTAAGATAACTAATAAGATGTAAGAGTCGATAATGAGAGGTATATATTTTGAATAAATGTAAATTCAGACTATTTTATAATAAAAGAAGAGAATTTTTACAACGATTAAATGCCATAAAAAGAATTTACTTGCGTTTAAACTTGTAAAGAAAATTTAATTAATTTATTGAATTAGTGAATTTAGCGCTTGTACGATCAGGTGTTGTTTACATCTTTCCTTCCATATGGCTTGATTGAATTTATACAAGTGCAAACACTAGAGTAAAAAATACATTTGTTAAAAAATTCTGAAACTTGGTACCAAATTGTAAAGTAATCAGTTCTATTTGTGACATTAGTAGGCATATACTATTATATATACTTATTTTATGCATGTGTGCATTTATAATTAATGCAGAAAGAAATGTGGGGGTTTCAAATTGATGGAATTATATATGAATCAAAAATAGAGCGATAATTGTATCTTTCAATTACAATAAAAAAATTTCTCTATATAATCTATAACAATAACCATTACGTAATATTACATAGCTAACATTGAGTGTTTTATATATCAGCGAGAACTCGACTTTCCAATGAATGAGATTATAAGTTGTGCAATAACACAACAATGTCATGTTTATGCACATACATCTCCAATAAAAATATTGAAATGAGGTGAGGAAATAAATAAATAATAAATAATAGAGATTTTTATGATGACAAGATGTTACGTTCTCTGCACAGTATGGTAACAAATCAGGAGATACGTTAAAATTATATTCTGTTACAACTCTCTTAAATATTTCCTGGTATTCAAGAGAGAAATTAAAACGATTCATCAGTTTGTAAAAGGCAGGCACATGCCAGACAAAGAACTGTCTCCAACACAAGAACAAAGTCATTAATTTATACACAATAGAAAGATTATATATATATATATATATACACATATAAATGTGTATGTATATATATATATATATATATAGCGATAAGAAAAGTAGTCGAGAGGATTGTACTTTTCCATTAAAAGAAGCGATCGATATAAATTTCTGTGCTTTCCTCGTTGCTTTCAACTTCTAAAAACGTGCAACTAACATTTGTACATCATAGGTAGATTAATGATTGCCACGCCCACTCATCGAATTACAAGCTATGTCAGGGACATCGTCCTGCAATCGTCTTGTCAATGTACATTCGCCTAACACTCTAGTGTTATCGTAATTACCTAATTTTCGCGACAATGTACCCGATAAATTAATACTATCTGCCGTTAATAGACTGGTACTGTCTAGCCTTTTATTATTTTCCATACTTTCGTTGGCATTTCTTTCCGATTTATCAGATCTTAATGTATTGTTTAAACTATGATCGAATTTTCTGAGATCATTTTGGATACTTCTGATGGTATCGCTATTGTTTTCATATCCTCGCAACAAATGGTTTTCGTTCTCATACCTACGATTAATGGAGTCAGAATCGAGACACTTTCTGAATGTCGTATCGTCATATTTTTGACTCTCGACAATTTTTCTAGAGAATCCCATGTCGTAATGTTCCGTCTCTATAGACCGTTGATTTAGACTATCCAATTCGTGCATTCGCTTTGTCAATTGATTATCGAAGCCTGCTCTACTAGCTAAGTAGAGGTAGTTGTCATCGCCGATGGGAGCCTGTCTACAAGAATAAAGTATGCAAATTATTTCCTTAGTATAAATTATTTAGTAATTCTTTGAGCAGCGAAAATCCAAGATATAGAGATCCGCCAAGACCGTGAGCTGTATTACATACTTGCTGCCGTATTTGGTGTCGCGTGCCAGTCTTCTGAAGTAGGATCGATGTTCACACTCCAATACGAAAGCAGCGTCTTTAAGTGCAGTTAAAGTCTTGAAACACGAAGGTACATCTTCAATAGGTGATCCACCATCCGGAATAACACACATATCGCTAGCACCGTAAACCGCCTGGCATTCACATGCATTCATCAATGTTTCGAGACGTGGCAAATTTGTAAAGATTAACGAATGTATTCTCTGCAAATCGCGATCTGGATCTAAGACCATTCGCAGTCCAGCCTCTATACCTGGCGATACTTGACTGCATCCTGGTGCAACTTCAGCAATTGCTCGACAACTACATACGTTGCAGGAATAAAATAAATAAATTAGACAACAAGTACAAGTACACATTTCGTTTCTCGATTTCCACTACCGATTTTTTATTACTCACCAAAGCCAATGACCATTGATGTATGCGCTTGGATGATATTTTTCCAAGCGATTGCTGTTTGTTTGACATATTTTTGTAAGAATATCAATCCATTCCTTTTCCTCTACACAGTTACCAGCTTGAACATATAATGCCCTTTGTGGTTGGATAATTTGAAACATATTTTTCATCTTGAAGGAATCTTCGTGAAGTCTTTCCACTGCTAAAATTTCTTCTAATGGTATCTTACACAAGGGTTCTTTACCTGTATAGTATATATACATATTTAAGTATATATGCATGTATGTGTGTTTGTGTGTGTATATAATTATATAGATTATCTCTCAAAGAAAGTTTTTCGCTTATCATTCTTGTATGTTTATTAAAAAAAAGAAACATTTATCGTAAAATATCATAAAAGATTATTTACCTTTGGTTTTAGAATATGTCAAATCATGTGTGGTAAGTCTAAAATATCTCTGCTTAAAATTCTTGCGACCAAATCGTTTTCTGCCTTGTGCTCGTTTAATCATTACTCTATTAAAAAAAAAATAAACATTACAATTAAAATTACATTTAAAAAATACTCTTGTAGAAACATAATATATTAAATAAGACAAATATAAATGTTGTATAATACCAACCTCTTGTTACAATCAGTAGTATGCATAAAGAGAAAGTATATTCTATTAGAAATATACAAAGTTTTTAGGAATTTACTTGTATAGTTTCAGTATTATATTCTTAAAATTTGGTTTACTGAACAATCATTATATTTTATACACCTCTCTCTCTCTCTCTCTCTTTCCTTCTCTTTTCTTGGTACATACATATACACGTGTATATGTAAGCACGCACATGTAAACTTTTGATCAAAAAGAGGTACGAGAGAGACAGAGAGAGAGAGAGAGATAGAGAGGGAGGAAGAAGAGGAAAATACATATATTTACATACAAACTAATAAACGTACCCTTCTTTGAGTACCACTGGTTGTTCTTGCAATATCGTTGGACGCTGCTTTGCGATACCGCTACTATTACTGCTAGTCGATATTATCTCTAGAAATTGCTTGACTGCTTGTATATGTCTTTCCGTATAAAATTCTCTACAACATAAAATTGTACAATTGTATAATGAAGAAGAAAAGATCTGTTGTTGTTGCGTTTAATGCTTTACCTTAAAATTTTTGCCTTAAACTTGTCTATTGAAGAGATATTAATTAAAATCTCACCTGTACACACATTCCATGTATTCTTCTTTACATACACTGCCTGCGCCTCCTCTACAAGACACCAAATTCCCAAGACTTTGAATTGTCTTGGATATTAATGTTAATGTCCTATTGGTCTGTGAATCCTGCAGTAGCACATGTTAAAGGTAAATTTAACAGAAGACTGCCATGTTGAGATATACAAGATATAATACTACTACATATCGCTTTTCTTCGTCTAATTGTAAGTTACTTACAATTTGTTCAGTGGTGATATCAAATAATCTTGGACCCAATATTGCAGGAGCAAAAAATCGTAAAAAGATAAATCCACTTATCACCGAATATCTCACTTCCTTGTTTTTTGGAAAGTGAGTTGCAGCAAGTTCTCTCAAACACCAAAACATTTCACACATCAAAGGCGGACATCTTACTCCCGACGTCGTTATAGCCATAAATACTCTTTCAACGTATTCCTGTGAAAAGAGACGGCTATCATCGAATATCGAACCTTGTCTCGAAAAGAAGGAGTTTGAATTGCAGGCACTTTGTGATACCTTTAAATTTGTCAAATTCATCTCTGTTGTATTGCCATCCTTTACCCGAGTTGGATCTATCTCACACGGCTTCTTTTCGAGAAAGACTTGTTCCATTGCAGGTCTAAGAGTACTATGCAAATAATGAAGACCCGCTAATCTCATGCCTTCGTCCATCATCTTGCTCACTAATGTATTACCGCGGAAGATGGTCGTTGGGTCACTAGAACGAAATTGCATTTTTTCACAATTACAATATGCAATTAGATATAGCCAATAATAGGACGAACAAGAATTGATATAACTTGTTGAAATTCACGCGACATGTAACGAGATTATTAATTATTATACAAGATAATTAAACTAAAGGCAATTAGTTTGCTTACGTCAGTTTAGAAATCTCATGACTAGCAAGTGCTCGCATCACATTCACCAACTGTCCATGATGTACCAATACTCGAACTAATGGCTGCGCAGCTTCCATTTTACTAGCTACAATTTCGCCCAATATGTAAACAGCCGATGACGTTATCGGCTGAACATTAACGCTTTGTAGCAATAGGCTTTTAAGTCTATCGTACTTTTCAGACGGGAAGACATGATCGGCCACGTAATGAATCTTCAAACGTAAAGATCCCAAGCCTGGTAACGTCCCAGGTGGTGTGGAATTACTTGAAATTTTACTTGGACGATGTTTCGCTGCTCTAGGCTGTAAAAAATACCTGTGCAAAATAAAAACAATTAATTGTCAGACAGTACCCGAGCGTGCCGAGACGAAGCATGACGTGTACGTGAGCGAGCAACATATTGAAGCGGTTGGTATACCATGCGGTTGTTGTACTAGTCGATTTTTGTAATCCTTTCAACGTAACTCGCACTTCACCGAGGAACCCCGGTTGTTCGCCCATACCAGGAGTTGCATGCCATAAACCAACAACAACTTCTCCAGCTTCAGCACTTTCAATAAGATAATGGGAGACATCTTTGTCTCTGATCTCGGTCAACTCTGGCTACAATGTAAAAGAGAAACCACGTTCATGTTTACCGCACAATACACTCGGCGCACGCGTGTACGCATATACGCATGAAGGAAGATATAGAAAAAGAAAATAAGCTGAGATGATACATGTTGTTACCTCAAATACAAATGTCTCGTTGAAATACGGAGATGCTGTTTTCTTTTTAACCTTTGTGCGCTTTGATACTCTTTTATTATTACTATAGCTGACTGTAACAATTGCAAAGGGATCACAGCTACCATTTTTAATGGTTAATTCACTACATTCTATTATTCTGTAATGCAAGATGTAAAGGCAAATATTATTGGAGGAATTACATTTATATATATATTATATTCTAGTTTCATGTACGAGACAGTGGCATCTTGGTACGTCACACTGCTCACCTTACTATAACTTTAGGCTGAACGTATCCGTCTTGAGGTTCCAAAGTAAGCTCCAAATGAGTTTTGCCTTGGACCTCAGAGTCAGCATCGACTGGTTTCAGAGGAAACCAGTGTTCCTTATTATGATATGTAGCTAAATCTTCTCTCTTTATTGCTACTTTTCCCAAAATTTTATCCTGCTTCAAGTGTCTATCTCTATCATATACATAAATGCCAAGGTAACGAAATTTTCTGGGCACTTCAAATTGAAACTCCTCCCCAAAAAACGGACTGTACAGAAAACAGAAGATAATTATTCAAATTGGCAAGTTACAAGTGACACGTTCGTACAAGGATTACATTACATCACAAGATGAAGGAGATTTTTGCAGATTCGACAGACTTACTTGAGAGTTCTTTCGATAGTTGTCGTTCGGAATATTTCCTCTTGATCCAGCGACAAGGCGCAGTAAACGTCTCGTGTACCTGGAGAGCCATGACTTCGACTTTGAAGGTTTTTTGCTTCTCCTGAGGGGAAAATATCAATAGTATCACGCGACGTGCTGAGACAACTTTTTGAGATGAAATTACTTATCAATTACGTTGAAATTTTTTGCACTTGAAGCGCTGCTCGAAGAATTTTTTCTTCTAAATGATTGCGACAAAGAAAGGTTATTATTTACATTCAAATGGACGCGCGAGATTACTCTGTAAGATCCTCTTAAGAAAGTGTGATTTCGTGCAACGATTTCATGCAAGGGAAAAGTAAAAGTCTAAAACGATATATGCATATGTTTAAATCACTGTCACATTCTCATACGTTGTATGTATGTATATACAATAAAAAAAAGTGTGCTCCGTAAAATTGAGTGTAATTATCGAGCTGTTGATTTCCACGCTGCACAACGATTGTTTGTCGACAATATTTCGACGAAGAAATTTGACAAAATTTCGACAAAATTCTTAATTATATCACTTAATTTTAAAACCTTCAGCCGCGTGCCAACGCAGAACAATACCATCGTTTATTACTTGTAAAGTCATTTGTCGAATTCAATTGAAAAAATTGCATCGGAAATTTATCAAAACGGACTGGATTGTGTATTTCGTAGAATATAGGATCAAGATAAGATTTTACATTCGATCAAAGGCGAAAGAAACGATGGCTATGTCTGTCCGTGATCGCACAATTTTCTCGCCGTACAGATCATGCGGCACACTGGCAGTTACGCATACACACACACGCGCGCGCGTGTGTGGTGTGTGTGTGTGTGTGTGTGTGATGTGTGTGCGCGCGCGCGTTGATGCATGCATGCAGCGCGAGTGAGCGAATGGAGTAGAGCGGAGCGGAGCGGAGTGGAGAGAGAGAGAGCGCGCGCGCGTAGGAGGACAACGACGCGTGGGAGTTGAGAATGTACGCCAGCGATCGCCAGCGAATTTCGCGTGAAAATCGGACATCGGCCTCGATCGATTCGCAGATCGGGCCTCGACGCGTGGTCGTGACGTCGGGTGCCGGACGCGGCGGCGGTGGCGGCGGTGGCGACGGCGACGACGGTGGTGGCGG
>VBVR01003755.1:0-16440 GCA_011638315.1 Tetramorium parvispinum
TATATATAGTATATAATTTAGTATAGTTAAAAGTATAAAGATTATTTCAAATAAAAAATATTTGTTACAAATATAGAAACTTAGTCCTGCGACATATAATACATATTTGTGCGGGCTGTTCTCATATAAATTTTTATCATAAGGATACGATATAGAAATATATGAAATCTCTTCTAGATTTTCGAACGAAATCTGTTGATATCTCAAATAGTTTTGGGGATAACTAGCTGTTATATGCCCTGCGCAAACTCGAATGCACACAGCCGTTCGTGTGTTTGCGCACACGTGCCCAAAAATCTTATCTCGCGTGCGATTACATCGCGCCCTGTTAGCCCCGTGTGTAGATCGATGCGACTAATTGTTTGCCATCGAGAACTTTGCCGAGGCGGTATTCCGTAGTCGGGTCACGCGCCACCGACGCGAAATCCGCCGGCGGCAAAATGCAATTTAATTAATCGTACATTCGCGTTCGGGCGGCGTGGCGTTGTAGCGCACGTGTAAACCGCAAAACGCTTACGGACCGCGCCGCCTCGTAATAAAGTTTTTATCCGTTTCGCCGTTATCCGCGTCATTTCTACCGACGATATCGCGGCGTTACGACAGAAGCTATAGAGTTTCAGTTTAAGAAAAAAAACCGCACCTGCGAGAAATTGATGTAAACTCTCTTACGAGTTGACTCAAAAAGCTCGGAATGTTCTATCGCTACGCGCCGGGGTCCTAATGATCTATTGAAAGATTCAGATCTTCGAATAGATTTTGCAAAGACAGTCGAAATTTCCACAGAATAATAAGGTCAACTGTGGAAAAGTGAGATCAGAGAACTTCAATCGAAGATTTACTGGAACTCCGTATTAAAGTTCTGATATTCTTCGGGACACGTGAGTTCGCAGCGACGTTAAACGGATCATTAATCGCTGAAAGGGGTCCAGCGGGAGCGTAAGCCTACTCAGATTGAAACGCTGCATGTCGATACGGGAGGATAAGTTACCGTGAGACGTCATGTTACTCGTGTCGAGATTGTCTAACACGCGCTTCCCGCTCTGTGATCCAGGGCACTATCGATACCGTCGATTACTCACCGGAGCTATCCAATTGAACTTTGCTTGCCAAGGGCGTACCGTACTTCGTATCCCAGTACCTCGAAACTTGCCTCACGTGCGCGAGCGTAAGGCAGTTTCACCCCCGGGCTGTCCGAGACGCCCGGATGTATGGTAACTAGAGGCTGCAGTAACTAGTCTTTCTTTGGCGGGAACATTCTCTTGATCCTCCAAGTCGAGAGAACTCTTCGTTCTTCGAAGGGCATTTTGTTCGGGAGAACTTATGGATGGATACGGTGCACGAAGGCTTCTCGAACAACAAGATTATAATGGACGCTAAATATTAAATATTAACAATCGTTCGTAACATTCGATAAATTTGATTTTATGAGACGCTATAATGTTTTCCAATTAATAAAGATAAAAATGTCACGTATCATTTTTATGATAAAAGACCTTTGTCATCTAAGAAATAATGTTCACAATTATCAATCTCTAATAGTTTCGTCGTTGAATTTTTTTCGGAAACGGATGCTCTATTGCACAATGTTTGCACAATAAATTTATTGGCGATGTCGGTGCTTCGTGTATAGATTGAATGTCCCAATATATGGGGGACCATTCTGGGATAGCTATATTTAGTATCTATAGGCTACACGGGAAGAAACCGAACGATGAACTCATCGAGGAAAAGTGGCACAATCGAATGTTTGAACGAACGAAGGAAAGAGACAAATAAGTTAGGCAACGTAAGAAAAACGAGAGGAAAATAGCAGAGGCGGACGTTTACATCAATTGCAATCGGAAACTCAAGCAGAATTTTTGCATGAAAATAGATCGAAATAAAGTACTTAATATATATCTTTTTATATGAAGTGTGTTTCATATTTATGATTTGAGAAGTGTAATCTTCCAAAGTTGATAATACATTTTAATTAAGTTAATTTGATGTATTCAAATTAATTATATGTGCTACTTAAATCTTTAAACTTATATGTACTACCACATATAAAAAAAGAACATCTATTTTGGACTCTGTTTCTGAATATTCGAAAATCATGAAAATCAGAGGAAACAGTCTCAGTGAATTGTAGAAGGCACACCGAGAAGGACCCAACATTTTTCTTCGTGCCGGAAAAGTTTCTATTCCGTTGCGAATCCACGGGGAAGAGTCTAACGAGATCGCTGTTCTTTGTTCCTGTCGTTGTCCCCGGCTGCGGTGTCCGGAGGTCTCCTTGTAACTTTAAATTCGCGACCGACAGCATATTTCAGACGTGGTATAGAATGAATGTAATACGATTACATTGTACGTAAGACGAGCGCGGGGGATAGAACTCGAGACTCGAGATGGTGACGTAGGAACTTCTTCATAACTGTACCCAGTCCTGCTTTAACCATTGGACTGAATGGCTTATAGCCCCCGGGATTCAACGTTTAGAGCGCTTGGGCGGTACTCGTGTGATCTTCCATTCACCATTCACTTAAAAAATTTATTCTGACAAAATTCGATTGTTTTATCTGCCTCATTCAAAAGCATATTTTTAACATAAAACACATTTAACACAAAAAATAAATTTATATTTATTAATATCTTATAAAGTATCTTTGATATTCATAATTTCAATATTCCCTTTATCTATATCAACAATCAGAAATTTAAATTCCTTCTAAGCACCGCCATTTATTTTAGAATGCGAATTATACTGTCGAAGCAAATTTTAATCTTAATTGCGTTTGCTCTTGACTATTCGAGATTTAACGCTGGGGGATTTTCGTGTAAAAACTATTTTGTCTTCCGGTTCTCGTTGAGTTTCTCAACACGACCGTTGATTCAGCTACTTTCGCAGTATATTTCCGAAACTCCTGTCGGACAAATATTTTAAGAGACATCGTGTTATACCCAATACGTTCAGATAATATTACGTCGAGTTGTAAAATTTCAGCTTTTGGAGAAATCTCGAAAATCTCGAAGATATTATTTATAAAATCACAGAAATTTTACCACGAGCATAAATCTAGTGGAAACTACGTGGACTATGCAAGAAGTTTTTGAAAATGTTTAAATCAGGTAATATCTGTCCGTCCATATTTGGTTCATCAATCAATTCTATGAATTTTTCAATATAGTTTGAATCGTTTGATATGTTTTCACAGAAAAACATTCGGCTTTAAAGATATCGAATTCAATAAACGTAGCAGAAGTTTTAGATATCCACACAGACAAGAAAGAGAAATATATAGTCTTTAAAACAAAAAACAAAATTGAAAAAAAAATAATATCGATTTATCCCTTTTACTTCCTATCGATATATACATAGCTTTATATCCTTTCTCTATACACATATTTGTATATGACTGCATGTGTGTTAAAGCTGTTATCTCATAATACACAGTATCGTAAATGGCAGCATCAACGTTCACGGTTATAAAAAAAAATTCTTAGCGCGATACTATTTCGGAGATAAGATTATAAATTATAAAGTTATGGTGTATGGTATAAGTATGGTATAAAATTATAGTTATAAAATTATAAAGTTATGGCGTAAAAATGCCAGACATTCTGCAGATTCGGAGATGAATTTTTACACGTTGCTGCCGACCGATCCCATGTGTACAGATCAGCCTGTAAATACCTTTGCTGTCAGATTTTTTTTCCTTGCTGACATATAGAGGCTTTTCGTATTGTCACGCCTCTAGCGACAATTTTATTTGCGTTTTTCGCGATCTATCTCACTAAATCGCTAATCCTGACCCCGCCGTCCATCGCGTCGACTTTTTACGTCGAACGAACATCTCGTTTTAATCCGCGCCACGTCGCATCGCGCTTGATACTATTTCATCCGTCCGCCGAATTTGTCGTCGGAAGATTCTTTACGCCAAGCTATATACACGACGTGGAAAATATGAACGAAGAGCGAAAGGTTTGCGCTGCGGTCTGGATATGGTGGGACATTTTTCACCTCGGCTCACATGGCCCCAGTAGAATGAATAAGTGAACTAAAAATCTTGATATATACTTGATCCGTACAAGATACTTTTACGAGATTTTTCTTCTCCTAGCTAAATCGTACAAACGATTCACATAACTCTGTTATTTTCTTACGGAACAATTCTATTCAAGAAAATTCTAACGAATTTTAGTTATAAGGATTATAAATTCGAAATTTACATATGCAATTTTCGGCAGATTTCGCATTATCATATGGCGCGTTAATATTCATGTAATAAATATCTGTTCACGCGCATGTATGTGATAATTAAAAATTCTCTTCTTCGGTGCTCGTCATAACAAACGAGGGAAAACAGGTGTCGCCATCATGTTGTGTGATGTAATTCTAATAAATGTTGTTACTAGCACGTTGCGAAATATATAAATAAACCTCACATGCATTTTACGGCGGGGCGCAAATTCGTACGCGGCGTATTCGCGCATAAATCATCTCACACAGTCGTCCGATCCGAGTACGAACGACATACTGCGACACCGTAGAAAAGTCGTAAAACAATTGCGATAAAGCTCATCCGGCGAATCTAATCTCGAAGCAACAATAAATCGACCGGCATTTATGACCCTCGCGTGTACATGGCAAAATCCATTAAATTCCCTAAAGCCTGCGTGCGCAAAATCCGAAATCTCTCGCTCTGGAAATTTCCCAGCGGAAAGAATAATGCAATTCAAAAATCGTCATTCTTAAGTTATCGTTGGATTTCGGCGATAAAATCATCCTTCGGCACCAGACAAATGTTTTCAGTTAACTTCTGTAATTTACTGACTAAATACACACACACACACACACACACACACACACATACACACGAATGCATTCAGCAAACAGCACACACGCTGGTTTTCAATACCACCGCACTGCTTCTGCAACGCAAGCAAACCACTAGTGGCGTTTCTACTTCACATGCTTGATGAATCGTGTGTTCTTTTCGGAAATATTGAACGAATTTAAACCATGTTGCAGAAGACTGCAAATTACTAAATATGTTAAGTACATATGGATTTATAAACTTATTAGTGGTCTTATATAATTAAGACCATCAAAAATTCTATTAATTTCATCATTACAATTATTTGTTGAGATTCTCTCTGTTAATATCAGAGCAACAAACGAACGTCATTTTTGCAGAATTGCATCATTGAAGATCAATAAGGCAGCTAACCGCTGCGCCGAGGGACGCTCCCGTTACACGAAAGGGGCAAGTAAAGACAGACGGTTCGGATGGTAAACGGGGAAAATCGTCGGTGGCCCACAGGGAAATATTATGCAAAGTGGGAAACAGATGCACGACTCCCGCGGGCGCAATGCTCCTATTTTTCGTTGCCGTCGCGAGTCGAGGCGAGCCGTATCCTTTTTAACCACGGCCGGTTACAAAGTGAGCGTGCAAAAAAAAAAAGAAAACCGGAAGGCTTCCGCGAGACATGGCTGGCCGACTTTTCGCGGCTGAGATTCTCGCGGGCCTTTTCTCCTGCCAAGATTCCCTAAGAGAACTCGAGAAAATCTCGAACTGGAATTTCCGCGTTGAGACGTAAACAATGTGATTTTTGCCCACGTTGTTCTTCTCTTGGATTCCTGTTCCCTATTTTTCATCTTTCCGCAATTCGCGCGGAATTTGTAAATGTAAAATGCACGTAATAATATATTTCACAGTTTCTCTTACCGATAACCGCACGAACATTAATCGTTGTTTCTTAGTACACGTTGTTCGTGCGTTTCTCTTATCGCGAATGCACAAATCCTTATCGGAAAATGTTTCTCGCCGATTTGCAGTCTCGTGCCGATTTGAGCGCACCGGCAATGCCGAATGTCTTGGCGCGAGCGGAATGTATTGCACCGGTGAATCGGCACATTTTTTTACCGAGAGAAAGCAGGACACTGAATTTAGATGCAATACGGTGACACACAGGTCTATTCGTAAGTTTATATGAAATACCCGCAAGTTTATATTAGAGAAACAATGCTGCCGCTAGCGCGCTTTGTTGCTCGTGCGCGTGAGAGCAAGAGAGAGAGAGAGAGAGAGAGGAGAAGCATGCTCTAAAATATTCATAACTCAAGATTATCCTTAACCCACTAATTGATATTCCGCGCATCTGGAACTCACTGTGCTAACAGGTGTGCAAGTCTGAAGCTCCTTTCACACCGCACCCGCGTGTAATATCGATTCTTCTCCCTCCCATGCATATCTATACGGCAATAATATGCGGCGCTGTCGATAACATTCCTTTCGAAGGCGGCGCACGTCTTGCATGCGGCTGCATACTAATCCGAAACAAATCCGGCACAGACGCTTTAAACAAATATATCTTGTCCGCTCGTTCGAAAGTTCAGACAGCGATCTCATCCCTCTGTAACTTACAATATCGATATGCTCTAGCATATCAATATCCTAAATTTATAGTTTTCAATATATATTTTAATTGTGCATCTATCTTTTAAGCAATTGATAAAAATAAATTTTTTTTCACGGCTGTCTTTTATGCTCTTTTACTTTCTTAACATTCTGCTATAACTGCATCATCTGCAGTTTTAGCCAACAAAAAACTTAATATTATCCAACGGTCTTCCTTCGTCTGTTTACCGCCGAATCAGATCCAACGGCTGGAAAGTGAATCCAAATATTCGCTTTTTCATCTCAAACGCATATTTGACATTCGATATTTGAGCGATGACCCCGCGATTCGAGAGAACGTGAGCGAAATCTTTCTCGATGTGTCGCGCATACGCGTAGGACTGAAAGTGAGAAGGCATGCAAGTGAAAGAAAAAAAAAGGAACCGAGTAAAAGAAAAGGTGAGAGGGAGCAGAGAAGAATACGTGGAAGACAGGAGAATATGAGTAGATAACGAAAAATGTTCCTGCCATCTGCTCGAGCAGACTTCTGCGAGCGAGAGGGACTTGAAAATCACTTTCACGAGGGACTCCGCAGGCGGGCGGTCGCATTCGGCCTGGAAATTTCATTTTCATAACTTACAAGACGGTAGTTTGTCTCCTGATGTGTCGCGGGGATATATCCTTCGCTATTTTCCCCAGCACGATGAGAATGTCGCTGGACGGAGGCAAATTTTTATCGCGTTATCGAACGTCTTGGCTCACAATTCCGCGAAAATGGGTTTCGAATTTAATATATAATTCTGACGAAACTGATTAAAATGTAATTTTTACGAATATATTAGCTATTTTATATATTTTCTTGCGTTTGCAATTATCGTCAATATTCTAGACTATTGCACGGTTCCGAGGGAAAACGAAGAGATCTATGAAGACTATCTATCCATTATCATAAATTCCGAACTGAATCTCTACAATTAGGTCTCTTCCGCGTTACTAACGGCTGCGAGGACTGAAGCTGACGTAGTTTATATTCGAGGTCCAGCCATCCCTACGATCGTAATTACGAAAATCTATAAAGTTCTCTCGCGACAATGGTTTAACTTCTGTGCATAAATCATTGAGATTTCATTTAAAATTGATCGCAGACGAAATTATCACGCAGGAAAATTTATTATCACACAAAAATTTCATAGAAAAATGGAGTTAAAAATTTAGTATACAATATAAATGCGATATATATATATATATATAGGTATATATACATCAGGTAATTAAGCATTTTCATTAAATAAAAATATTTTTCATTATACGTATGTTATAAATACATATGCGCAATTATCAGCTATCCTTAATCTCGCAGCTTTGATCTGATAAACGTGAAAATTTATTATCGCACAAAAATTTCATAGAAAAACGAAGTTGAAAACTTAGTATACAATATAAATGCGATATATATATTATATATCAGGCAATTAAGCATTTTTATTAAATAAAAATATTTTTCATTATACGTATGCGTGATAAATACGTATGCGCAATTATCAGCTATCCTTAATCTCGCAGCTTCGATCTGATAAACGTTCTGCTAACCAATCATCTTGCTAATACCTTAATCCATTGTATAGCCAAATTAATACAGATACATAATTATGCCTGTCATAGATGCTCCATCTCAAATAACATCGACTAGTGACCGTATCAGATCGCATCACGTATGTATACATACGTACGTACATACGTCGATCATGATTGTATGTGCAATTTGACAAATGACGAAATGTAATCGTCATATCTGATTGGCACCGTTGCGTAAGAATACATATCGCGGATATAAAAAATCAAAAGTTATTTGATGCCTCGACCAATGTAAAATCTCGAGCGAGCGTCTTTTCATTTAGAGCTAAAATCTGGGACATGTTAGACGAAGGTTGCAGTTGCCGAGAAAGCGAAAGACGGATGAAGGATAAAAGAGCGTGATATGGGAGATGAAGAAAGAGAGAGAGAGAACTAGAGAACAAAAGTTGAAGAAAGGTTGCGCGATACAGCGAGAAAAAGATGGAATAAGAACGAAGAAACGGAAAAAAGACGCACAAGGAGCTTGAAAGATTTCACGTCGGTTTCTTCTTTTCTTCCACCAACTGCCTTTTCCCCCTTCGCCGTTGACGGCAGCCTCGTGCCGGATTATTTTCCACCTTGGAGCATTCCGAAAGACCCCCCGCGCACGCGAAAGATACTGGATTCTGTATCGCTTAGGAGAAAGAGGAAATAAAGAACATGGAGCGTGCGACCGGCTTTAGCTTCGACTCGCGACGGAATCAGTTTCTTTCTTCGAGAAGACGTTAAATAGCGGAAACGCGAGTCTCTTGTTAAATGTATTTATTAGATAACGAATTTTCAGTATCGCGATTTAAAAAACGACATCTTGCCAAGTAGGATTTTCTTCATTATGATGCTGAAACAATTTTTTCTGATCAATTATTTCTGCTAGAGCATGAAGTGTTAAAGTTGTTTAAGTGTTTCATATAATTTTGTGTCTCACTGATTTTATATTAAAACAACAAAACGTAGAGTAAGTCTCTAATATATTTCAGTTTAACATTTATATAGCGTGTCAATCATCTTACAAATTTTATATACTATTAAGAAAAACTGATCACCTTTCAATTGTTTCAATGTTACAAAACTGACATAAATAAATGCCTAACGTGCACCGAAAGACAACAAAGCTTACAGCGCATTCAAGATTATAGGGATTTAGCGTTTCCAACGTTTCAGCATTGACTCGAAATTGTAATGTCATTTTCGTGCACGCTTTGAAACGAAGGATCGTGTCTGCATAATGCCATGCAAGCCCGCCAAAGCTAACTTTACGAACATCAAAGGATTCAACTTAGCCTCTCACCTTTATGCACCTATTCTGTCGCAATATACCAAATAACATACCGTGGAGGAAATCACTCGGTGCATAATATTTCTAACGAACACTCGTCATTCTCATGGAACAGCATTTCTGTATCTTATAAATCTTTCGTTTTAAGTTTATCAAAACTAAGCAGTTCAATATTCTATTACAACGTAAAGGACATACAGTCGAATTTAGAAATATCCTTTCCTATACTATTTGTAAAACAAAAAAATAATTATTATTATATTATCTAAAAATATTTAAAATTAAAAAAATTAATATTACTAAAGTATTAAATGTTGAAATTTTCTAAAATTAAAGTTTTATTTTCTCAACTG
Source organism: Tetramorium parvispinum (assembly GCA_011638315.1). NCBI lineage: Eukaryota > Metazoa > Arthropoda > Insecta > Hymenoptera > Formicidae > Tetramorium > Tetramorium parvispinum. The sequence continues at coordinate 9,618 of VBVR01003755.1, forward strand.
TATCTTACGTTTTCTCAGTTCTATACAGTTTGTACCACCATAAAATCGTAATGAACCGACATTAAAAATTTCTCGAAAGGTGTCAACATTTGTGCGCTTATCAGTGTGCAAATCCGAGTGCACTTGTTTCTTCGTACGTGCAAAGAGTAACGATCCCTTTTACCAGAAAACCGAGGCCAAAGGTCGTATAATCTTGGGAAGATGTTTCATGAATGAGCGGCTAAAGCACTCGTCGCTTCGCGAGCGGAAAATCGTTTCAATTTGACGAAATGGACGGACGTAGCCAACGAATGACGACAGTATTTCCGGATTAAGGCGTAATCCGCGATCACGCAGAGGCGGTCTATCCGATCCGCGGGTGGGTTTCCACTCGTTACTTATCGGGATTTCGTGCCGTTCCCCCTGAATACTCGATGTGCCTTGATTTTCCCAGATCTCGTGCGCACGTCGTCGGCCCGCGTGAATAAAACGGCACGAATGAAAAATGTTTCTGCTCGATGCCGGGTCGAATCGCCCACAGCGATTTGCCTGAGGAGAGTACTTTTAAACTCTCGCGTCGCGAGTGCGTTGATCTTCTCGCGAAAATATTTTTGTAAAATTCATTGCGATGCATCTACGCGCGTCTTGCAAATATTGTCACATCTCGTAAATGCTTTTCGCGAGTCTTCCCATAACGGCGCGTAGCAACGAGAAATTTGTTATTGTTGCCATTGGCTTTTTCAGAGATGAGAATTTAGTCCGGAATAAGCTGTACTTGTGTCCGCAATATTGTTACATGCTTGGACAGTTTGCTGCGACGTCGCTGTGAGAAGTAGATACTCCATTGTTTTTGCCATCTTACAAACGAGCTTAGTTTTACTCGCACAAAATATGCGAGCGAAATTTGGCTTTACCGCGGATACGATATTACGTCACTTGCAACAGGAAAATCAGAAACTTCATTATGATTCATGCCTGATTCTACCTCAATTTCCTGTAAACCTGCAAATATGTTGACCGAGAGAACAGCGACGACTATAATGTCTACGTTTATCCTCTACGTTTATCTTCTGTGATGAAGGGTAGACGATGCGAATATCATTGAGATAAATGCTCGCGATAAATGCATTTCGTAATGGATCTATCAGTCGTGTAATATCATCTGTCATGAAGAAAATCGGTTTATCTTAAATATATTATTATTACCGAGAAAATTTACAGTATATCCACAATAATTTAAAATATATTTAACATGCTGCCAAATATTCTCAATTTAAATTCAGCGAAAAGCATATTATATAGCAATCTATTTTCATCTTTAAAACGGTAATTAGATATTTACCAAGAGGAGTTTACGAACCGCATAAAAGCTGCAGATTTGTTCCACGACAGTCTCGTTCGGCATATTTACGGCTTAAGTGTGTGCGTCAAAACGGGGAAATCACCGAAATCGGGTTAGAATACTCGCCGGAGTCTCGTTTGTCCGGATCGTCAATTATTAGTTCGGTAATCAAGCGGAGTGCGAATTTCCAATTTCGCCGCCGTTCGGAAGCAGACACGCGGGCCGTCCCCGGCTGCGAAAGCACTGACGAGAGAAGTAACCATTAGTTTGATTAACTGTCATATTTTCCGTGCGTTTATCCCGCGAGGAACGTGTCGTCGTAATTGCATTCGCCATCTCGCGTATATCGTGTCTATCGCATGTATTCGTATGCCGTACAACTTGCGGGGAAAATGACGAGTTCGCTCGCTTCTCAATTCAAACTATTCGCTGCAATATGCTTTTATCAAATATCAAATATTTTGAATCATAGTGAGGCTTCAATTAAACTCGAGTATAAAGAAAAAGAAAATAAGAAAGAGAAAATACAGTTTTTGGATTATTTAATTTTATGACAATGTGCTCGTTAAGGTTATCAAAATAAGTAAGACTTTGTTTTAATTATTGAAAAATTATATGAGAAAAATAAATATTTTTTTATAGAACAAGGTATAAATTTATTTTTTATTTTACATTCATTTCATAAGGTAGAGCTTAAGAAAGTTTTAGATTTTATAAATAATTATAAAAGATATTTAATCATTTTTTAAAGAGATATTTGAATATTATGAATAATATGTGCTTTCCTTCGATTAGAATACACCGAAACAACAAAAGAGGAAACGTGGCTATTACTGTCGCGTTCTGTTACAGGCGCTAAAACTGATTATAATGGAGACATGCACGTGCTCCTACCATGGAGCCACAATGTTTACTTTGTAGTTACTAATCACGACCGCGCACGTTGACTTAATCCACAGACAATGACCTGGCAGACACGTGCCAATAGTGAAACATGCGTGCGCAGTACGCTTTGTTAATAAAGAGAATTGTGAAATTAATTACTTAGCTGTACATAGTACAAAACTCACTTTTTATGAATTTCGGCGTATTGAATGCAGCATATTGATCACAAACGGAGCATTTTATTTATGACGCGTTGAATTTACGTTTGTTAAATAATACATTGTAACATCACTATTTTATTTCAGCGAGTAAATAGACTTGTTAAACATTTCATACATTTCCTCGAACGTGAATTAAACAGAAATTCATTTTAAATACACTTGTGCGTAAGCTCGTAATAAAATGCGAGGCGAGCTTTACTATCCATGCAAAAGTATGCAGTGAATAATGGAATATTGTTTCTCTTCCATGTCACACACAATTCAAAGTTAAATAAAATATAAAGCCGCGCGAGAGTGCGAGTCGGCTCTTTATATTTCTAAGTTTATATTAAACAATCGATAAGACACGTTTCCGAATATGCGTTAACTTTTGGGTCGTGTGCGTTTTCCGAGCGTAACTAACTGTCGACTAAATGGCTGTATTAGTCTCTGTCGATCACTCGTGATTAATGGTTGGAAAGTGTGTGTAATAAACGCCAGTACCGCGAACGTGCGAGAATTTCACTTTCGTAGAGGTCTCATTATGCATTCTTAGCTATTCACGCGGTAAAGGGTAAGTTTCAAAATAAAATAAAATAAGGGTATGTCACAATATTCTTCATTGATTTTGTATTGTTATTATTAAAGTAAAACTAGAGATGTAAGTGAATAATTTCTTTTGCATACTTATTTTTATTAGTACCTTTGCTGAACACATATGGGGAGAGAGAGAGAGAGAGAGAGAGAGAGAGATATCATATATATTTATTTAAATTAATTTAAAAAATATCTTGGTATCATTAAATTGCATGCGAATGTAATACTAATTTCTGCATTATTAAAAATATTTTCTATTAATACAGAATAAAATTTAGTTTTATAAAACATTTTACGCAAATTGTAAAGATATATTTACTTTATCTATATTTCATCAAACTTAAAATGATACTAGTATTTTTTCATTTCCACTATTGAATTTAATATTGCGATGGAAATATTGATACATATAAAACATAAAATATTTTATAAATACACTAGGGTCGACCGAGACGAATCGGGTCAAAGTAAGCATTGAGATCATATTTGTTCAATACATTTATCAATATATCTAATCATGTAAAATATAAATAATAATTATTTGTATTTTACATGGTTCGATATATTGATGAATATAACAAATACAATCTTAATTCTTATTTTGATCCGATTCGCCTCGGTCTATTCTATTTATAATTTATAGTCAAAATTTAATAAAACCAATTAAATGTATTTTTAAATGTAATTTTATTTATGTTACATCTTAATAATTATAACATACTCTACAATCCATATAAATCAACATATACTTGATATTAAAACTTCTTGACATTGGAATTTAATAAGATATACTTATATAAATATAATTGTGTAAAGTATAGAGTAATTGTTATAAATATTATATTGCGATTTTTGTGGAATTATATATTTTTCAAAAAATAATATTTGTAATATCACATTATCTATATCAAAAATTCGTACATTTGTGTTTTGGTTACAGTAAATCAATACATGCGAAAGCAATGCTAACTACAGAAAAGTGCACGTTATATTTTCCTTTCAAAAACATGATATATGAAACGAATTGTACTTTTTTTCATCGCAAAACTTCGTAAAATTTTAGAATAAAATTTTCTGCTCGTTCACATGCAATCTTGTAGAGTCTTAATTATGAAATATAATGTAGTTTGATTTTCACCAGCAATACTTTTATCGTGTATATCGCGTTGAATAAAAGTACGAAGATACAATGGAGCTAAAGAAATTTGAAAAATGGGAGCTAAATAAAATTACGATCGGCTTCGACTCGATTAACTTGCTTGATCGGTTGAAACGTTATTCAAACGTAATCTGTCATCGTTTATAATCATCCATTAAAAAATTATTGTTCCTCCCTCCAATCTAGATAATAATAATAGCGTTAAAATAAATATTATATGAACAGAGTACGTAATGTGACATGTATTAGGCTTTAAATTTATAATGTTTAACAAGAAAGTTTGCTATTGGATTTGCTAAGTACCTTACAAAGTTTGCTGAGTTAATATAACATTAGCTATTACTCTTTACAGCCACGAGATTATTCATTGTCAGTCATCTTGTACGAACAAGTCTACAATAGCCAAATATCGACTGAACCGAATCTGTCGACGGCTAAAGATAAATTTGCATATGATAATGAATCGAAGATTGGCTTGATTCGAATATTAGAATTGGCAGAAATGATATTAGCAATTTATCTACCACTGAATCCTCATTCGAATGCATGAACTGTCGAATAAAATTATTTTATTATAAACATCGTATAGTGTAAAAATAGAGATAATACGATATAACATGATTAATTAGAAAATCGCAGAAGTAATGTAAGTTGGTTCTAGTTCGCGGAAAGTTCTAACTAGAACTGCGACGACATTATATTAAATAAAGTTTAATTAAATCAGATTAAATTAAACAAGCTGTGAGGTGGCGAGTTCGCGCTAACGACGCGACATATTTCCGAAACTTAAAATATTTGCAGATTTGCGTCTGCTTAATTAAGTGAATTTCAAAATTCAGTAGGAAATGATACATATATTACACAGCTACAACGAAAACTAAATTCCATTAATTTTTATAATTCTTATTAAATGCAGAGATCTTTTTTGTTAAAAGAGAATAATAAATCTCCAAAGTAATAAAAATTTATATAAAATCATAAAATTCTTCTAAAAGATATAGAAGATATATTAGCTGTATAAATGTTGTTTATTATATGTTATAAAATCTAAATGGAAAATATTAATAAATGTATGAATATTATGCGAGGTATACATGTATTCTTCTTCAAACAGTTACATAGTTATTGCATTTAATGCTAAGTATGATCGACAAAATGTACGTGTATACGCCCCAGGATAAACGTCATATACAGTGAAGTACATCAAGATTGTTCACAGAAGAGAAAGAAACACAAAGATAAAGACAAATGGTGAGAGAAGAGCTAACTGAGTAAACCCAGGGCTGCATAACCATCGAGTTAAATGGACTACAGCTCTTGGCGTTTATTTTATTAAAAATTTATAGAAAAATACACTCTGTATATAAAAATATTGATTGAATAAAATTTATATTCGCAATTTATTGTAAAAATTCTGTCTCTCTATTATCTTGTATAAACTGTATCCTGTCACTGATAAATACTCAAATACTAATGTTCTTTCCGGTTAAAAAAATAAGTTATATTTATATTTATATAGTTCTATTTAAAAAAATAACCAATTATATTCAATATACAACAATTTATATTCAATGCAATTTTTTTATAATTTGAAAGCCGACCCCGATCTGGAAGGCTTGGAAATCGTTGTGGTAAAGGATTAAGGCGACCCTGGATGAATGAGGGTGCATACGGCGGGAATGGGAAAGAGCATATTGAGTCGGTTAAGGATACGGCACGGGTCTCTAGTCATTTCCCTCGGTTCCACGCTTATCTAATATCATCCGGCACTATAAGTCGGATTGCAGTCGGAGTCTACGGCGTTCTCGTAAAACATTATAACCATTCCGACTCCCTCGTTACTAATATCTAGGCTCCGCGTTAGCGCGACGACACTCCAATTTCGTCGACGTTCTTGCAACATTCACGGCGGTAAGATTACGGAAGTAAATAATAAATAGCTGCAGTAAATACAAGAGCAGGGATCTTAGACGAACAGTATAAAGCGATAAAGGAAGATTAATGCGAGCGAAAAATTTTTGATATAAACGCGAAATTTGATATCTTTAATATTCCGTGGAAGTCTTAGGGCAACATATGCACCAAATTCCTCGCTTGTACTAATATCAGTTTTGAGAAATCCTGAAATTCCTGCACTACGCCATGTTTCGGAGAAAGATCGTCTCGGAAGAAGATCTCAACGGGAAATGTGAAGCTCGGAATGCGAAATGTCGCGAAGTTTTGCGCTGTTGTGGCAAATGTTACGTCAGTTCGAAAGTATTACACGTGTTCGGGCAGTTACGCGGACGCACCTATCGTGACTTTTCTGTCGACGTATACGATTTTGCTCCCTCTGCGACTTCCGTCTACAACTTCGAGCTAAAATGCGTAATTCGGATGGTTGCTCCCTTTGAGAATATTCGACAAACAATATTATTATGATCGAATTTTCTATGGAGAAAAAATGCGTTATAATACATTCATAAAATCGATCTTTTATTTAAAATCTGTAAGTTTGGAGCTTGTCGTAATAAATCTTTATATGAAATACGAAAATTTTCTTTTTTAAAAGAAGATAAAGTAATTTTAAAATACAAAATCTGTGAAAAACGATTATTTACAGACAAATGTGGATAAACTATACACTGAAAAAAAATCCAATAAAAATATTCACCGTACTAA
>VBVR01003756.1:0-16463 GCA_011638315.1 Tetramorium parvispinum
GTATATATATATATATATATATATATATATAGAAACGATAGTAAATAGACTATTATATCCCTTAGAAAGAATTAAATTCCTTAGAAATAGATTTTCGATGAGAAGAACAGTGCCGTAATTAATTGAAAGATCGTAAGGGAAATAACTGATTGGTGTTATGAGATTGTATCAACTATTTTTAAATTAAACGTATGATGTATACGTCGCTGTGCAATGATGTGGAAGATAAAGTACCGATTGAACGTATCGATTATTGACATTTTTCCTCATACTTCCAATTTTGCTGAACATGTTCGACATGGAGTTTATAGCTACAACGGCAAAGTTTTGATTCGTAGTAGCAATATATCGTACATGTAATCTCGGTAAATCTAAAATTCGCATTCTGATATTGGAATTCTATTTAAGCGTCCTGGAATATATTTTCAACTATGTAATTAACAAGCATTATGCATAAAAATAAAAACTGCATGAAAAACTTTCACAATAGTTTTAGTCAACAGAAAATATTAATTATAAAATTCTTTCTTCATTAATTCATAGATTGCTGAAATGTTTTTGCATGGAATTCATTGAAAATATCTGAAATATTAAATAATATTAATATTATTTGTAAAGTTAATATTTTACGTAAAAATAAACTTTTTTCGCTACGTGATACTTTGTAATCAAATTATAATACCTTGAAATCAGAACTAGTGCAATTATTATTATGCGAATTCATAACTACATAATAAATGTTCGAGAATGTGTAACGTATTTTTCTTTTTCTTTTAAAGAATAACATAGCCAAGCTTGTCCTGATTTGGCAGTATCGATCTAATGTGTGTCATTTTCTCTCTCTCTCTCTCTCTCTCTCTCTCTCTCTCTCTTCGCGCTAATAAGTCCTACCGAACGATAAAGTTCCGTTGGATCGATCATCATTCCTGAACGAATTAATATCGTATCATGCGTTACACCTGTCATTTGCACACCTCGCATCGAACGTGGCCAGTCGAAGCACTCCGAGGCCCACTCTGGGATTCACCACACCGTGTCGAAAGTTGAAAAAGTGTTAAATCCACAAACATCAAAGGGATGCCCCAGCGCGAAATGTTTCACGTGACGTCGATGTTTCAATCGGCATCTCTCGATGCCGTGATACATTGGTGGCGATTTCTATCAGCACTCTCGTTTTCGCGAGGTCAAGCTCGAAAGCGCTACATCCATCAAGTACGGCAAAATCATTTCGCACCCACGTTGCCACTTACAGACGTGAAAAATCCGATAAATTAGATTCATTTATTTAGAGCAGTTAATGAACATTCAAATTTATTTAAATTTTACGATAAATTGATAAAAACTAGACGTTAATACAGTCTTTTTAAATTAATCTTTAAAATTATGAAAAAAGAAGACAAAAACGATATTCTTTCGCAAGAAACAACATGCATATTAATTTAGAGACTTTGACAGTCGAAAATTCTTATACTGTACGTGTAAGTAGTTTAACCTATTTTAAATCAGACCACTCTAAACTTCTTCCGCTTTAGGTAACATTTGTCCGCCTGTTATCGCGTGATGCGGTAATAAGCAGGCAAACAAGAAACTTAATTCCATACATATAAATGCAACACGGTAGTTTGTGGTCTACTTGTTAGGCACACAGTGTGTTTAAGCGGAGGTCTACGGTGTCGATACCCTTGCTGGGGAACCTGCATCGGCGAACGCGACTTTAACGAGAGCTCGTCACGCTCACGCGGTCCGTTCATTAATGAGTCGTTCGTATGTAATTTGCGGTTTCAAACTGTTTTTCTCCCGTCTATTGGTGTCCGCTGAATTATGCAGCTCGGCGATGCGGAGAAAGCGAGCTGGCGCGCGTGTCTCTCCCTCTATGTTTTACGACGGAGAATCGAAGATAAATATTTTCGATTTGTAAAATACCGGAGCACTCGTGTGGCATTCGTTGAAACATTCCCGCGATTATTTAACCCCGCGCCCGGACGCGAAACGAATGTTATATTCGATAGGCAGATGCCTAATTCATTGTCGTCCGCTCTTTGTGTATGCATGCGTGCGTGCGTGCGAACATGCATGTGTATTTGCTTCCTCGATAATGCGTGCCCAAGTTACGTCATACACATGTACACATGCATACAGCTATAATCGTGCACACATAGAGAAGACTGCTGTCACGCAACGTTCAATAAAGCCCGGAGCAACAGCGAGAAAGCTCACGCATTATTCCTAATAATATAATATATCACTTCAATCGCGATGTGTTATTCGAATGCGCCAGACACTGTATTCAACGTCAAGGAAAATCCATGCGAGAGAAGATAATTTATGAAGAGCATACAGGTGCAATCACGCGGTAAGCCTACTCTCGTAGCGACGATTACGCGATCCGCAAGGCGATGGTCTGGTAAGATAGGGTTGGATTACATCCCAGGGACATCTTTGTATCTCTGGGAACAGTGACGCGTTCTTGTGCATCGTGAATAAATTTAAAAAGTCAAAAAGTGCGTCAGTTGAATTGCAATAGACGCAAGTTTACGTAACAATAAATAAAGATATTAAAAAATTTAAAAGATGTGCTTAAAATCATATATTCGCAAACAATGCGATAGCTGGTGAACAACATCGATTTGATGTTTGAATTGCCACATTTTCTGCGTACTGATATACACAAAATTATGTAGTGATATGTCATTATGGTATCATTATTTATATTTAGAGTAGAGTGGTTTTCTAAATCAAGGAGCTCAACAAACATATAAGAAACATGTAAAAAGTACTTCTAAGATTTTTAAATGTCTCGAAAATGTTTTACCCGATTTTTTTTCTTTAACCTTTTAGTAGGCGCGTGAGGTGTATTTTACACCCTAGACTTTTTTCTCTTAGATTTCACATAAGCGTTCTGGACACATTTTAGTATAGAATCAATTGTCAACAAGAAACGTTAAAATTAAAGATCCGATTTGTTTATATAATCTAAGATATATGTAATAATGAATAACATTAAACAAAAAATGAAAAATAATAATTAGTTTATTATTTATAGTATAAATAATGTGGAGTGTAATTTATACCCCACGCACCTTCTTACATTTTAAATTTTGACGTGCCTACTGGAGGGTTAACTGATTAAATAGCTTCTTCTTATTCTATTTGAGGATTTACTCGCGGATTTATATTGAATTATTCCATTTGCTTTTGTATCATCGCGTTGTATTTATTGATTACGTTGCCATTTTTGGAATAAATGTATTTGCGATTTATCAGCGCGACATCTTTAAATAAAAAATGAATTTGATAAACGTTGGAAAAAATAGATCGCTAATATCATATCCCTTGTCACATTAATTTAACATCATATCCCTTGTCACATTAATTGTTTCTTGACATTTCGTTTTTTCTACTTTTACATCAAGAAAGTTATATGAATATCACATATCTGACTGTATTTACACATACTAATACTAGAAATAGCAAACATCATCACGATGTGCATTCATTCTGTACCTATCGATAGACATAAACCGAAATTTTTAAATAGTACCAATTAAACCATTTAAAGCTTTTAGCAAAGATTAAAAGTTCGAATGGAATATTAATGGATCTTTTAATGGTAAAATATAAATGCACTGAACTCAATATTTCGCTTTTCATATTGCATTTCGATTTATAATCCTTCCGCACTAATGAAGCCCGTGAAAATCCCAACAAGTATCTATTTATTCCCGAACTGAATAGTGGCGAGAGAGAAAGAGAGAGAAAGGGAAAAGGACAAAGCTTATAGTTTCGCAGCAATGAAAGCCCGACCTGTTTCGCTCTGTTTCCTGCGGTCCATTCTGTTTCCCATTACATGCTCTGTCCTTTACAATCCGTAAAGCCAAATATTTGCAAAATACACGTCCGGTGTGGAAAAGCTAGTACTTCGAGAACGTATTGTCTAATTCGGTTGAAGTCGACCTTTTCTCAACAAAGTCTTGGTTAAATGTTTTTCGTAACACATGAATTTTTAATATTAATTACCTTGATAAAAATAAGTTTTACATCAATATTCCGTTTGTCCCATATTTTCAAGATTTTCATTTGTTTTAATAGTTATTTCTAGAATTAATTAAAAAATAAATGTTAATTGTATCAGTTTTGATACTTAAATAATACTTTCTTCAGAGATAATTCTAAATTAAAAATATATCCTTTTAGAAATAATTCTAAATTAAATACCTATATAATATCTTTTAAGAAGTAACTTTGATTTAAAAATATCTGGACGTTATAGGTCAACGCTGTGGCTCAATTTCATCGGACATCTCGGGTATTTTCCGCATCGGAATCAAAAATCATCGGCGAAATCGTGCGGCAAAACCACGTTCGTGATTTCATGGAACATATGTTAAATCGTGGAAGGACTCGCGCGATCGGAGCGCGGTGGAACATTCATTTTTCCGCTCGGTTTTGTCGATCGGCAGGTTTGAACGAATCCGAATCGTTCGGTTTTCTCTGAGTATTACAGTTAGGAATGAAATCGTCCCGCGTACTCCTCTCTCTCCCCTCGTCTTTGTCTCTTTGCCAAACTATTTTTTTGCCGTCGGTTTTGCAAACATTCTCTCGTTCTTCTGTATTCCTCGCTTTTTCAGTTATTTCCTTCGTTCTCGTTTTTACACCGTGTATGGCTTAACGCGAATCTGCACTGGTTTTCGATATATACAATACTACTGCGTGAAAAAAATTATATATCGTTCAAATGCCGTCGAGCAAATATGTTTCTATGCATTCGACCGTTTCCTACCATTCTGGTTAAATTTAAGAAAATCGATCGGTGTTGAAAATCGATATGTTTCCATCATATTTTTAAACACTCGAGATACTGTAGTTTTAATTTAACCTTTAGCCTGAAATATTTTTCCGCATACTATAAAAATACCAGGAAATAAATTGCAAAACCTGACAAAAGTTTCCTCATCAAATTTGATGTACATAATCATCATTTTCACAAATATATCATTAAAATTAAAACATATTAATAATCGTATAAATTTCATGTCCGTAAAATCGCAATTATTACTAATCCCAAGAAAATGGTAAAATATCAACTGCGCCATTGAACAATTAAACATGTTGACTCCGTATAATTCAATAATCGCTTTATGCGAATTTGGCGATAATTCGTCAAAAATAGAGAGCCACATAGCATTACCGCTGCATCAAATCGTGTTAATATAACAATTATCCATAATACATATGCCCGCTCTTCTTTTATCATTGAAAATAAAGTCTTTCGCGCGGGCATTTATTTTATTTAAATATCGCGAACACACAGCGGAAACGAGATATCGCGAAACGCATTTTCAACGTCACGGTTCGTCGCGTTTTAGCCGTTCGCGCAGTAGTACGTGAGCAAAATTGCGCCCGGCAAAATCATGACGCCAGCAACAACCAACCCGATGTCGTCGGCGGCTTGATTTTCTGAGACGTCACCGGCACCAGCGTGCTCATCCGCGTTCCTTCACAGAAGGAACTTTCCCGTTCTCTCTTTCTCCTTCCGCCGCGAGACCTGGAGAATAATTAATTTTCGCCGTCGCCATTGTTCTCGCCTCGCGTAACAAGTGGACGGCCGTGTTCCTTTCAGAGACATCGCGGGGTTTTTCGCGCACATCCACTAACGCTATGCGTTTCCGCCACTCGGTCTCTGCCGTTTTCCCGATCGCGCACACGTGCGCATTGTGCATGTGCACGCGAAAAGTTGCAGTCACCTGCGCTCATCTACGCAATGCGATACCGTTCAGTTGCGTCATAAAAAGCCGAGTCACGCAAGCTGCATATATTATTCACGCAGCCGCGCCGTCAACCGCCGCATTCACAATCGCGCATCCTCGCCATTTTTATTCTCTCGCCTTTATTTCTCCCCTCTCGCGCGTTCCTTTTTCGCCCTTTTTTCTGCATATTCTACCTCGCGCTTAATATCTCACGAGTGAAGCGCAAACATCCTCGTCGCACGCCACGTACGAACGTGGCGCGGCAATTTCATCGGCCCGACAAGATCTGCTTGCGCAATATTTACCGTCGCCATCGCGCGACCACTTTCGCAATTGTTTCCCGTCAAGTGTTATAAAGCTAAATTTCCCGGCCACGTGGCCTTGGCGAAGGAGCCTCGACCAAGTGAGTTTTAGCCTCTTGACGTCGCTGTACTTTAATAATTCAACCTGCGAAAGTGATATAGATCTAAGACTCGCTTTTACAGTCTCGTGGCCAGTAAAACTTAATGCAGATCTAATAAATTTCTATTAAAATCAAATATATTCATATTCGATCACTTCTGCTTTTAACTATAAATCTTTAATTGCCGCATATAAATTTGCGGCGTAATTTTTGCAAGATTAATTAAAATTTAAATATATAATATGCATCTCTTTGATATTTTGTAATGTTTTCTTAGAGACATATTTCTTGTTTGATAGATTCAAAAAGCCGAAAACGATACGGAAAACGTATCGATTCCTTTAAAGTAAAACTGAATAAATCGCCGCAGCATTTCTCAGCAAGAGCACCCTCAGCGTCGACGGGTCTACGGCTCGTAGATCGCGACTTCTGACTTCACGATCGCGCGGACAAGTGCGGCTTGTACAATATTTACGGCGGTACTGGCACTCTACGACGATTGCCTCTCTCCCTCCTTTAGAATGTCAAGATGCATTTTATCTCGCGTTCCAGCCTCGGTGGCCGGCCTGTCGTCCTGGCCGAGGCGCGAGAATGGAAACACGAGGCGGCGTTTATCGAGACAGAAAATATGATCGGCAGCGATGCCGATGTCGAGCCTGGAAATATATTCGATTGTTTTGATGCCGCTAACGCGCCTGCTTACGTTTATGCAATCTCTCGTCTTTGGGGCTCGCCTCTTTCTTGTTTTCGCTGCTTATTGGCCAAGTTTTCAGACGGCAGCACCGTATCGAGGGCGTCTCCGAGTTCGCCAAGTTCGCCGTTGTTTGTAAAGTAAATCGCGTGCGCGTTTGAGAGATCTTCTTGGCTGCATTGTGCGCTCCTCTCCTTTCCCTTATCCTCGCTTACTTCATCCGCTCCGTCGTTTCCGCGATTTCTCATAAGAATCTCGCATATCGCGAGACGAAATAGGATCTCCTAGAAAAACTAGCAAAAACTTTTTGCGCAACTAAGCAAAAGAGTTTCAGATTTTCTAGTATCTAAGAAAGTAATTGAGAAGTATACGCTGGAATAACAACTCCAGCTTCAATTAGATTTTTTTCTTCTTCTTATTGAATGATTCTCTGATTTGTCGCGCTAGTGATTAGATCAATGCAAAATAAATATTACTTCTCGAAAATGCGTTTCTTAAAAATTGCAGAGATGTAACGTGTTCCTTAGTGTCGCTAGATCATTTCTGGTAATCTGTACTTGGAGGAAAATGAGATGACAAGAAGGAATAAAGAAGATAAAGATACCTTTTAAATCAAAGAGAGGATATTTATGGACTTAAAAGCCCTTACCTCGCAAGATTTGTACTTTCCCGGAATACATAGGGAATCTAAAATTCAGATAAAGAATGCAATCGTGGTTATTACGCTATGTAAAATTTTACAAGATGAATAATTTAGACGTATATGAACCACGCGGTATAAATTTTAGGGAAGAGTAAATAAAGAAAATTGATATTTACGGTGTTCTTTCCAACAAATAAATATAAATGTGGATTTGACAGATATTGACTATCGTTCGGAACCGCTGGCCGTGTATGTACGTCAATATACGGATCGATCGTGATACTTTATGACTTAAACCGAATCGTTGCTATCCTTCACGAGAATGAATCGTCATAAGTAACCGGCGAACGAGACACAAAGCGCAATACGAATGCGACATGATGCACGACCGCGCCTCTTCTCTCTCTCATTCTCCACGGGAGAACGATGTGTCCGGGTTGCACCAATGCTCCATTCGCGATCGGCGATTCCGCTCACGTCGCTTACATCACTTACATCACTCTCGTCGCCGGGGACGCGAGTACCGTGGAGTCAGACCCAATTTCATTCGCGTGTTCGAAGTCGAATTACCTTCAGCCAACTCTCTCTCTCTCTCTCTCTCTCTCTCTCTCTCTCTCCCCCTCCCCCCTCTCTCTCTCTCTTTCTCTCTCGAGCACGTTGGTTAATAACGAGTTCGGTAGACAGCAACGGGCAATGAACGAGATGGTTTGGCTTTGGGTTGGTTGGTCGGTCGATTGGTTGGTTGGTTGGATCGGCTCGATGAATAAGGAGCCGTCATTGCGAAAGCAAAGTCGGCCTGGACTAACGTCGAAACCTATTATTCCGTCGAGTTGAAGGGAAGATTCAGAGCGGAGGGGAAAGTGTAGGACGTTAGAGGTAGGCAAGGGTGTAGAGAGGAACGAGTGGGACCACCTACCTACCATTGAGTTCGCGCTAATTTTACATCGCTTAAAATTTATAGACGGGATGTTAAGGCGCTTATTAAGGCCGCGCCCGCGCGCGGCTCGAGTACCCTCCAGGATCCGTAAGTTTTCCAGAGCGGCCTCGTGGACGTAATGACCCCTCTCCGAGCTTCTCTACGCCACGGTCGTGCCATACACCACATCGGCAAACTCTCGACCCCCTCCCCCTCCCTTCCCGCCCCATACTACCCCGACCACCAATCTCTTTTCTTCCTCTACGTCGCAGCCCTTATACCTTCTTCACCTTCGTCATGTTTTCGGCTAATTCGCCGGGCAACTTTTCTAATAAAATACGAGTTCCGACGGGACGGCCAAGTTCTCATGTCCGCCACTGCGCTCGCCTCGTACTTTTGAAGCGCAGATGCTTTCAGAAGTACGCAACCGTTCTCGCGCGTTGCTCCGATTACGTTTTCAATGGCACAAAGATGTTCTGGCTTGCGCGCGAATTGAGGGATATGATTCTACAAACGTGGAATCAGAACTTTCACGTAATCTGCAAGAGGTAGATTTCGAGAGAAATGAAGTAGAGAAATAAAATTACTTTAAATAATAGCTACTCTGCCTATCTTATTAATTTGTATTAACATTTTGAAATAATTATAAATAATTTAACAAAATTTGTATTTAAATTAATGTTTAAATAATCACGAAATAAAAAGCAAAATATTTTAAATCAGGAAAAGAGTTCTGCGAATTAATCTTGAAATTAAATAACAAGTAATAAAATTATTTATTTAAGCAAAATTTTATGAAAATATATTTTACCGAAAATAAATGAAGAGATAAAATTTAAAAGTAACAGTAGTATATTAGAAATAGTAGAATACGGGATACTTATTTAAGTCCGAAAACTTCTAAAATGTCAGAGTGATATATGATATGGGTACGTCGTAAAGGATCAAAGTAATATGTCGCGAGTTAATAGCGTATAACGGGCAAGTGTCAAATTAGACGCGATTACACATTCCTTTCCCGTTTTCACCGACCCAATATGGTTACCCTCCTCGTGAATTGCATTTAATCCTTGGTGTAACTTTTCTAATAAAATACAAGTTCCGACACGCGGACTAACAAGTTCTTGTGTCCGCTACTCGCGCCTGGGCTGAAAGTTGGAACGCCTCTAGAGTTCGTGATCGCGCCGTACATACCTTTTATGAACCGTATTTTCAACTCTCGGATTCGACTCTCAAGATATTATTCGCATTTAAAGTCGTCGTAATATTTGGTTATGTTCCGTGAAAGCAGAAGGATCAAATCGATGGAAAAATCGATTATTCATATTCATTTATTCTCTTGTTCTACCATATATCAATTCACCGGTTCAAAATTTATTTTTAAACAATTTAACGTTTTTCACGCATTTATAACATTAACCCACTTTAAAACAGAAATAATTTTAAGTAGTGATAATGAAGAGCTATTTGCAAATTAATTTGATTGCTTTTATCGACATTCTGTTGTATTATTTAATTTCGTGACCCGCTTCTCTCACAAATAACTTCATGCAGTTAAAAAATTATCCTGCGGCATATATATTTTTTTAATATTTATAATTCAGTACTTCTGTACCATCCAAAAATAAAACGTAACGTAACTGCGAAGGTATGCAAATAATATTGTTCTAACTGCATTTGTTGCAACTGCAGCTTTCGTGCAGGCAAAAAATACTGTTCAACGACACACTATACGTACATACAAAAGAATGAATAGAATATTCAGCGAGACGTAAATTTTTGTTATACTTTTCATTTTTATTATACCCTTTCTATATCCCGTTTTCATTTTAAATGCCTAACTATAAAAATCAAACAAATCCCAGATATTTTATGTAATTATATACAACAATGAATTTTTCCAAGTGCGTAAATGAAAGTAAAAATTGAACGAAACAGTCTGATTTTAATCCTTAAAGGGCACACCTCCGAAAAGTTACGTAAAGGGCACATGAGGTGTGAGATACCCCAGTGTCTTTAAGTGTGTGCTGTAACGACGCTATTGGATATTTTATTGCATAAAAATTCCTGAATAAAGTTAAAGTCATGTACTTTAAGGACAAACAGGTGTTATAACGATTTCTTAAAATTAACATTATTTAAAATATTATTTAAAAAAGAGACTTAATGGGACTTATTAAAGCGCAAAGTTCAGAGTGGGGTATACGATACCCCGTGTGCCCTTTAAGAGTTAAAGATAATGTCTAAGTGATAATAAATAATTTTAAGCTAAACTTTTTAAGTCAGAGTTGATTTCTAGCTAAAAATTTATAAACAATTAAGTGATCTAGCTGCCTAATTATCATGTATCACAGATGGATTATGATGCGTTGTTATGCAAATCTAACAAAATTATTATCTCGCTACTAACATTTTTAATTAACTAGTGAATGGAAATTTGAAGTTATATTGTTCAATAAAAATCTCTCTAATAACTATCTAATATCTAATAACAAAATCAATGTAAATTAGTAATAATTTACATTGTTAATAATAGATAGTAATAAAGTAAAAACTATTTTAATTTCAACTTTAACTTAATATACATCCAATTGAAAGTGGGATATTCAATACATAGTAACTGAATTTATTAAAATATATGTTGACAGTTTAACGATTTTTAGTTAATAGTTTATTATTAAATAGATGTTATTTTTATTTTGCTAATTTTAATTAGCTGATAACAAGATTAATAGCATATTAGATATTAACTTAATATTACTTATATTTATATTATTAATATAATATTTAATTTCTATAAAGTATTATACAATGATTATGAAACATCATGCAAAACATAAATTCGTTTTCACATTAATGGCCGAATGGCATAAAATGTGTATTAAGAAAAGAATTCGGAATGGTAGATTCGAATTAGTTAGGGGAAAAATAGCTTCGGAAAAGCCCGATCAAGCGGACAAAACGGATGGGTCAAGCAATTAGATCTGTCGCAATGAACCGATTTAAATTCGATTGGAATTTCCCTCGCAATTAGCGACCGCACTTCTAAAGCCCGTATTTATAGTCGTTACATAAATCCTATACCAAAATCCTATACCAAAAGTTTCTGACGAGATACAAGATAAAATTTTACGTTCAAAGACATTGTCGATTCAATAGTCATATACTTATTAAAATTCAATTAAATAAATCTAACAATAAATGAAAATGAATAAAAAATTAGTGTAAAACAGAATAGCATATTATTTAAATAAATAAGTTGATTTAAAAAAATATATAAATTATTTAACAATAAAATATTTTTAATACTTTATTTACGATTCTAAATGCATATAAAAAAATTTAAATATTTCTATCTTACACCAGCTTATATAATATTTAATGAAAGTAAAAACTATTTAAAAAAGATCAAATATCACAAATTCTATTTTTAAAAAATATTTAAGAAGAGAAAAATAAAATAAAACAATTACATTAATAATTTTTCTTAAAACATTTCATATACACGAAAAAAATAAAAGTTAATATATGTGACAAACAATTCTTATTTGTCATTTTTAATTAAAGAAATCTCTATATTGTTATTTACAGATCTCTAAGCGATAGTTCTAACATACAGAATTCTAACGACAGAGTCGCGAAGAATCTGAAATATTCGAAAAAACTTTAAAAAGATCGAGCTTTCTGCGTCGATCGCTTGGGCTGCTTGTTTATCATATCACAAATCGCATTGCGTTTATGAATGCAATTTCATCTTTCAAAGACATCATTTGATTATTTCGACCGAAGAAGTGTCTTGCACACTCGAAGACACATTTGAATTCCGCGATAAAAATGCCAGCTTCGCACTTTGCATTTCGCATTTCGCATTTCGCATGTCTGCCTGCGTGTACTGCAGATATTTTGTCCGTATAGTTTTTTGTATATACATAAATACTCGTATATATTATACTTTATTTTATTAACAATATTAATAATTTATCATTGATACACTCTTGCTGATTTTTCTAATGCTTAACAGTACTCCAGCGCTTACTTGTTTTTATATTTACAATTATATTTATTTATGTTTTGCTTTTAATTTGATATATGTATACACGCACATTTATATGTGTACTATAAATGTCTAATATAATTCTTGTGTAGATTTTAAGCAAAATATCTCGCTCACTGATACAATGCGTAATGGCGGACTTACATATTGAAATCTGTGAACTATAAAACAGAAATATACATGTAAATTGTAGCGATGCACAGAATAATTAATATCTAGAAGAGTAATTGTTGTTTGCATATAAAATAATTATAAATAATTAAATCTGTAATTAAGCAATAAAAAAAATATACTAATCTATTCTATGGTTGCTTCAGCATTGTACGTTCAAGTTTTTTCTTTCTTTCGTTCGTTATACTTGTACAACACAACCCAATATTCGCAAAATTTTACGCGAAAATATTATTAATCACGATCGCGCGCACTAATCGCCAAAATAGAATAATATATCGCACGGTATTTTGCACAGCACTCTCGATGTTAATCGCACACGACGTACATTTTATTGTTATAGCGAGGAAAGCTCATTGAAACGCGATCGTCAAAATAATGCGGAAACAATAGTTTATAATTATCATTTTGTTTCGATTTCTGCTCTAAATGAATTAATCGTGCGATATATTTGCTTCGATTTGTTTACGAATCTTTCGCGTGAGTCAATAATCGCTTAATGTACCTGCTAATTGTATTTTCTAGTATTTGTCGCAATCGCAGAGTAATACGATGAGACATGGAGCAACTATCTGCCAGCCCGAGTTTGTCACACAAATGGCAACATAGTGACCTGATGTATGCACGATGGCCTTTGAGTGTTACGAAAATAAACATTAAGACCGTAGACCAGGCATGGGTCGCCGTTATGAAATATTTAATCTATTATAAGACAATATTATATATTGTAGCGAATAAGTCCCACAGACTCATCTCGTCAAACAGAAAACGGAAAGATAACGGTACATGAAATAAAAACAATATAACAAATAAAGGTAAGGACAATAACATAACGGAACTTAGGAAGCGTCTTAAACAAATTTTTATTTGCCGCCTAACTTGCCAAGGAGAGACGACGGGTATAAATAGAGACTCGTTACCAAGAGCAAGGCTTTTTCCTGCTAATCGTCTCCGCGTTAATATCGCATATCTTACGCGACTGATGTACCAGCATAATTGTTTCGCGAAATAAAGACTTATATATTAATCGAATAATATTATAAGATAAATGTTTGCTGTATATGCTATTCTTTTCAAAAATTTTGAAATTAACTTTGATAAATAAGATATTATCAATTTGTACTTTGTTTTGTGAATGTTCATTAGAGTCTTCTGGGGTAGCGATTAATTTCGTTCAACTGGGAGCACATTTTAAAATAGAAATAAATATTTTTACTTGAATCATAATTAATAAAAGAATGTGTTTTAATTTGCTTAATATGTATAAGTGTGTACTATAAGGGGTCTTTTATCTTTGAAAGTATCTAATAAAATTTTTTATTTTCTTTTATTGCAGAGTCTTAGTTTAAAATCTTAAAAAGGTGTTTTCAAAAGATTTTGTAAAAATGTTGGAAATTGCTATCTCTATGATCACGCAAAGCCACAATAAACTAAATGCGCGATATCGTAATAGTAGCTTTTGTAACAGTCGGTCTCAAAAATCTGTTTCTTTCTTCTCTTTTCGTATTAGTTTCAATAAGATTATGTTTTATTTTCTCGGCAAGACAAACATTTAAGATTTATGTTGGTGCCTTTAAAATCGTTTCCAATCGAACTCTTATAAGAAGAAAGTCTATTGAAAAAAATTAAAAATGCCGAGAATCAAAGTTAAAAAAGCAAAGCTATCCGAGTCAGCTTAAAAAGATGGTATCAAAGGAATAAATATTCAATTAATAGATACTTAACGATCCCTCTAAGATAGTCGAGGAGTGTGCTGAAAATCACTTTAAAAATATTACTCGCGAAACTGTTCAAGATGTTTTAAAACCAATATATGAAAATCTATCGAAAGTTTATTAAAAAGATGCTTGGGAAGACATACATAAAATAATGACAAAGTTTCAATGCTTTCGTTTGACATTATGCACCTAAGCATTTATGCATTTATATACGGAGAATATAAAGAACTTTGCAATATACGTAAAACAAATGTATAAAATTTGAAATGGATCGGCCACGTAATTTTCTACAAAAACCTTGTAAAAATAACCTTTTTTGGGTGTCCAAAAATAAAAGGCCTCTGAATAGTAAATTTGAACTGTTATATTCAAACCATATAATTTTTAATGACAATTTGCAACTATAATAAATATAAACATCAAACTTGTACATGTTATTCCTTTCGATCGATAAGCTTCATTATATTTTTAAAGTAATAACGGCACAACGCGAACTTTCGGTTTTATTAATTATGCACAAGTCAACATCGTTATAAATCTACATGACGATATTACCTTATTTGTTTTGTTTTCTATGTAAAATTTTGTTTCTAAATTTGGGATCTTGTATTAGAGAGTTCCAGTGTGTGTGTGTGTGTGTGTGTGTGTGTGGAGTGTGACGAGAGAAGAATACATTCTATTATACGAAATTGCGGTCTAATTCAATATGTGAAATGTATAACGATGGTCTGAAAAATATTTGTGTAGAATACGAGATAGAGATTGATGACAATATTTATTGCACTCGATTTTTTACCTTGCCATACGCAGAATAAATATTTCTATGTTATGTTCGACGTCAACGATACAATTTGCATCCTTTGTACGTGTGCTTGGCACGACGAGATAATAGTTGCGAATAGGAGAAACAATATCGTCGAAATTCTGAAAATTCGTACCAATGGTTGATAGAGTGGTGTCAGCTCGTGAAAGCGAACCTTTCCAATGTTTCGACATGGTGACATCGCGATCGATGCCATTGCGGATGTACAATATCCACATGCCAAATATTAAATGTAATGTATTTTATGCAATATCCGTTTGTTAATGATGATTTCGCGATACGAGAAACAAGCTATTTTTATCATGATCATGTCATTATTCTACTATCAATGTCGCAGCGCTAGCATAGCCACGATATTGATAATAGAATAACGAGTTAATTAGCTACATTGATTAGCTTTCATTTAATCTGTGGATTAAGTGCTTACTAGATAATGCCGTTGCATGTTTATTTAATATAATGAAATCGTAGTGAAAAGGAGACACAGAAACGCGTTTACTATACTTTTTTTATTTTTATCTTTATACATTGAGATATGTTTTTTTCAAAATATATGTAAACTTTCGGGATTCAAGGTATTTTTAAATCGCTGATAGCTCTTATTCAAATATGTACGTATATAATTTCATAATGTAGTCGTGATAGATATGTGCATTTTATTTTATGCATCGGGACATATATGAGATGAGTCAGCTCCATCGAAAGCCACTGTGACGAGAAATATAATGGAAAATCTTGCCACGTGAGAAACATATGTAGTAAGATATAAAAAACAGGAATACATTTTTTATTCTTTTATTTATATCGAATATTTTAGTACGTTGTACAAAAATATTCGATATAAGACTCTCTGTTCCTGATTTTTTGCAGAACTCCTATAAATATCAATCCTCTTTCATATAACATTTCTTTTTTTGATTATTCTAAATTTAATTTATTTATAACTCCATAGAAATCAGAAAGCGCATGCCAAATCTATATTTTATTATAATTTAATGAAACATACTTTCATAAAGTTTTGAATATTTTTCCATTGAAACATTTGCCATTTAATTGAATTGGCTACTTTTGATTGACAATTTTTATTGCAGAAATCTTGACAGAATTAGATTACAATTATTATATAATCTATGTATGTCACGAGATAAAATAATTCAAAGAATTTACATTTTATAACAAGATATAAAATTCATACCTATACAAAATGTACGAAAAATATGAAAATTTCGACATTCGTTTGTCAGATATATATATATATATGAGATATATGAGATATATATATATATATATATATACT